>JABASP010001085.1:0-34699 GCA_019776565.1 Sminthurinus signatus | reverse complement strand
CTTAGGAAAATTTCGAAAAAAAGTTGAAGTCTTAGAATTGGCTGAAACGGATTTTCCGCAGGGTCCCGGGTCTCCCCGGTGAGTTTGCGTTACACACGAACGAACGAACGAACGAACAGAAACACAGACAGACAGCGTTCGTGTAATATATAATGTAGTGATTTAGTATTATGATTCCACGTGCGTTGTTTCACTGTTTGAGTGCTCGCTCATATTTATTTATTGGGAAGGATCTTATCACTTGCACATTGTGTACGTGAATCGTGAATCCAATGCGTAATATTATGTAATATGTGGCTTGCACATGTTCCGCTAAAAATAGTAAATGAATTGATTTTGAAATAATCTATAACATATAATAATGTACTTGCATGTTATTAAAGCATGGCTGTTCAACGAATAGGATGGAATCCTGTTCATTGGTGACAAAAGAAGGATTTAAATTTTAATTTCCAGTAAATAACTAGTTTCATTCATGAAATCAATGACACACACAATATTTATTATCTATCAATATTATTGTGAAAGGTTGTGTAACAGACCTTTGTCAACATGTTTTGTTACTAGATTCAACAGACTCATCTAATAAAAAATGAGACAGAGATAGGGAGAAAGTTTTTCTTACTGCTATTTCAAAAAGTTGAAGTTGACATTTCATTGCACATCGTTTCTTTTTGAAATTTTGAATGACTAGTGCATGAGCAATATGTTTACTTTACAAGATAAAGTGTAGGTATCTTTAAAAGAAGCTTAATGGGTTTATATCCTTCGTATTTTAAGCTATAGAAAGAACTTGTATGAAACTGACTTTTTACTAGTTGTTTCTTCAATATTTACTATAATTTAAGCTTCTATTTTATTTACAAAGGTGCTTACTGTTTACGTCAGAGAGAGACATGACTGGAGTTTTAAAATGCATATACGTAATATTGTAGTTTAAGTGGTGTTTGTTGTTTGTACTCAAATTTGAAAACAATTCATATCCACAAAAGTAGGAATAGCCATTTACCATTTACTAATTTAATCAGACAGATGTCCAGACAGAAAGGAAAATTGGCAAAGAGTAAAAGTCAGACTTAAAACCGCTTGTAATTAAAATTATTGTTCTTCCAGGAACTTGTCTTTACGTTGATTATTGACGCATGTGTGTACTCGTGTTACTTTTACATTTTACACAAAAGGGTAAATCTCTCTCAACTCTCAGCATGTTAACGTAAGAGGCTAATTGGCAGTTTTAAGTACTGCGTATATTAAATTGAGTACTTCCTACATGCATTATTATGTTTTTTTATGCAGTTACAAAACGTACAAGAACTGGTTTTTCTATGTGCACATAGATTAGATTTTAAAGTCACTAATTTTTACTCTGTTGATAATCAAATAGTGAAGAGTGACTAAATAAATTGGCGATTCATTCAGATATGTGATGTAATCAATTCAAAGGATTGAAGTTCACAATACAATACAATACATTATAAATTATAAACAAATAATAAGTGTATTATTTGATGAAACTCAGTCAGTATAGTAATAGTGAAATATCGAGATAGAAAACACGTAATCACTGGTTTAATCACGTAGGTATTTCTGGTAAATGGTTTCAGCATAAGTACTAACAAAGTAAGTACATGGTTGACTGTTATTGATACAGCTTCGCCGTTCTTCTAGTATTTGCTATGCTGTGTGGGCAATGTACATAGTTTATTTCCTCAAATATTAGCTAAACATTGACATTGTGTATGTGTAATATGATGGGCATTGGGCATACATATTTACGTATTTCGTATATCGAGTATCGAGCTCTATTTTTGTTTATGTGTCTTTATTTATCAGTGTACGTGAAGGTTTTGTGTACACACCATACAAACCATTCATGATGATTCATTTGAATTGGAGAAAGTAAAATAATAACAATAATAATAATACAGAAAACGAAGGAAAGGAAGTGTGAAGAAATGATTAACACACCATGTATTGAATGTTGAATATGGTTTCGAAATCAAATTTTTTCCCTGCCAGAAATTTTGTAAAAATTGTCGACGAAGACGGATGGTTGTAACTCTAGTTTCGTAACCTTCGTAAAAATGTAAAAATAAACCTGCTCCATAATCTAGAATCATAATGATAATCACAATCCAATCATGATTCCAATCAACAAGTTGCCTAATAACTTTTAAAAGCTTAATATTATTATTTTGTTGTTTTTGTTATTGTTGAATTGTTCATTTTGAAATTTTGAAATCATTATTGCTTATTGTTTATTATTGTGTATCTTTAGCTCAAGTTAGAAGTTTCACGTACAAAACCTAAAATGCATAAAAATCTGCAACATGTGTTTTTAGCGCACAGGATGTATTTGTGATTGTAAAGTAAATGTCATTGACTTTCTTTGGGTAATGTGTGTAATGTGTAAGGTTGGTGAATTATGAATATGAGCTAAATATTTGTCCATGGTGTGCCTTTTTTGCATATAACCGATGGACAATCTTTTCAGATTTCTTTTGTATACTCTTGAAAACAAGGTGTGCTCGAGGAGAATTGAATAGAGTGAAATGTCATGCTACATTTGACATAACTTTTGCTCGTGAGATGTTTGTTTTTGTACAGTTACAAGTTGTCGTATCTGGATAATGAATAAAGAATAAGTAACACTAAACTCTACATTATCCTTGTATCTTATCCTTGTAATTTTAGAATTTGTATAATACATTATTTGAATTGTAACATTGTCAATTATTATTATCGACGATCGACGATTACCACACTTCCAGTCGATTAAAAACATGTTTACTTCGGATCAAATTTAGTATCTCATGTTGGTAGTTGTAGTTGGTACAAAAAAAAACATGGAGATTGCAAAAATCTAATAAAATATTAAATATCAAATGAAATGGTCACAAACAAATTACACAAGCGATTTGCTTGCTTATTTTTTTTTTAGATAAATGAGCATGAAATGAGTAATGAGCAACTTTATGTTGTAAGAATTTTTACATAAATAAATGATACATGTTAATACCTATGCACACACTGTGTTGATACTTTGAACCAGTCGATGATGAAGATATTTGATATGCAATATGCAGCAGACAGTCAATCCCAATGCATAAATCCCAATTCTAAGCATAAGCGTACATAATTTCATAAAATAATATTTGTGTTTAGTTGAATCTATCTATTATCTGTGATCTATGATCAATGCTAAATGTGAATGTTATCACCATCCAAAGATATTCAGAATTCAGACATTAGACAGGGAGTAAACAGAAAGTTGAGAAATATTTTCAAGTGTCGTTAAAATGTGATAAACTGTTCGTAAATAATATACGAATATGTAGTACGTGATTTGTAGCTTGTATAATGTTTAGCGTACAGTTTAATTTCTGTATAATACATAATAATGTATGTAACTGGTGTAAATACTAAATATATTAATTTATCATATATACTTTTTTCTATTCTAGATTGTAGCCCGAAGACAGGACTTGAAATTAATTGTAACCTCGGCCACTATGGATGCCACGAAATTTGCCACCTTCTTTGGAAATGTGCCGAGTTTCAAGATTCCTGGAAGAACTTTCCCCGTGGATTTATTCTTTAGTAAGAATACTGTTGAAGATTATGTTGACTCGTCAGTGAAACAAGCACTACAAATTCACCTTCAACCCAATCAAGGTTTGAACAAAGCAAACAGAGCAAATTTTTTAAAATTACTTTTATTGTAAACATTTGATGATCACTTGTGACTTTTGACTTAGTACATTTATATTTAAACCAATTGTGCTTAACTAGCAGTTTGTTCTTGTGGTTGGTTTTTGTTGAAACGGGTGCCTTGGTGTCGCATTTCTTATTATGTATGTAGTATACATATATCCTATATCCGTATTCTTGACACGAGTAGAGAAAGATGATATTATTATGATAATGACTTTGCTTTTCATCTCGAGTCTCGAGTCTTTTGAGTTTTGAGTTTACTTTTATTGAAGTTTTGATAGATATAAATATGACACAGTATGCGGTGACTATAATTAAGTTTGTATAAATAAGTAATTATTCTAAATACTACCTACTAGATACTAGATCCTAGATATCCTAGATACTAGATATAAAATGCATGTAGGTACATAGATTAAACTAGGAAAAAGATGCTTGGATTTAGATTACTATAATATTTCAATTCTCCTGGGACTTTAGTCAATATGTATAATTATAATTGTAATAATATATAATATGTATATTGTATAAAGTATGAATATTTTTTGGCGTCATTTTTGTACGCGTGTGGATTTTTGCTTACACAACTCGATTAAATGCGGTACAATGTACAATGTACAACTTTACTACAGAAAGGACGAATGACGAATGTAGGATGCTCCAGTAGTAGTAGTTAAGCATTCGGAATTCTAAAGTCTCTCACTAATCGTACACATGTGATTAGAATGTTCATCTTGTTTCATGGAGTGTCTGTGTTAACATACACATGTAAAATTTATACAATGTACAATGTGCAAGTATTGTTATAGATTATAAACTTTGGCTATATAATAATATCAGTGATGAGCACACTTTCCATCGTCACACCGTACATAAAAGTATAAATATTCACCACAATATTGGTGTTGGTGGTAAATGGTAATGTTTATTATTTTTATTCTTTATCTTGACACTTGACCATTTCAATAGGATCCTCTATTAGAATCAAGAATAGATCTGTATAACAAACACATGCTGCACATAGTATAGGATGAGACATGTTAGACGTGTGTACATTTATTATTACCTTTTTTTTAATTGTACCTCGGGTTCTTTGTGGTCTTGACACTGTGTAGAGCGTAGAGTGTAGAGTTGTCGTCATTTATTCAGCTCAGTGTGAAGTCAAATTAATGTGACTATCAGTCAGGTTTTATGACTGACGCTAATAACTTTTATGTATTGTGAAGTTACACAGATGTCTGTCATCATCATCATCATTGCTGAGGAGATTGAGCATCATCATGTCTTTTTTTGTGTATATTATTATTATATTGTGTACAATGTACATGGATATAATATGTTACACCTCATTCCTCATTCTTCAAAAATTTGAAGCCAAATAATTCCCTGACATGTTTATTCATGCTTAGTTATTTTTATTCCTTTATTTATTTGTTGTACTTTGTGTATATTTATAGTTTCCGAAAGTTGAAGGTAAACGCATCTGTTTTCATCGTAAATCGTAATACCTCACAAAAAACGAGCGTGTCCCAAAAACCGGATAGTTTTGTGTACTTTGTCTAGTGTTTAGAGTTTAGAGCGTACATTACAAAAGATAAAAGCAAATGTTTCACCTTTCTTTTTCTAGATTCTAGTTTTGTCGACTTTTCCATTATCATGATCAAGAATTAAAAGTTTTGTGTTCTTGTAATGTAAATAATTATTATACAACTAATAGTCTTTTTTGTTTGGAAGTAGAATATGATATAAAATATAACGTGCCGATTTTATTTAAAGCAAGTTTTAGTATGATAAATCATAAAATTGTCTTCAAAGACAAAGAATATGTTGCGACTTGAAACAGTAGAATTAGTTAGTTTTGGCTTCTTTAGCTTTCAATGTCAAGGTTTTTTTTTGCAGCCGTTTCTAATTTCCCATTTCTCATCCTCTAGTCCATTTTACCGACTGCAGACTACATATTTATACTTATAATTGAGAATTTTCTTCCATCTTACATAAAATTCAAGTCTTCTCGAATTTAGTTTTTTTTTTCCTTTGGGTGTGTGCGTCTCCTGTCATTCGAGCATAATTTGATACTATAGAACTGTCACTGGAAACTGGAAATATTACTAAATATGCATAATGTACATATGATTGACGGATTATGTTCAAGCACTATAGATGCTTGATAAACTTGTTTTCATATTGAAATTTGAACTCGGTTCTGGATTCTGGATAGAATTGGTTTTGAAGTTTGAGTTTTGAAATTAATAAAAAGTAAATGATACTTTGCAAGGAAATATTATATTTTATATCATGTCGTAAAGACAGAGATTTTTATTCTCACTTATTCTAGAGTAGATATATTTATCGTCTTGTAGTCGTTATTCGTAATGTGTATGGGATCAAGTGGGTAAATATGACACAAAAATGGAGGAAGAAAAAAAAATGGTTGGGGGTTAGAGGTTAACCTATGTGTAGTTTTGAATTGTGTCAATGCAATTATTATGATATTGATTTTAGATTTTAGTTTATTATGATGTGCTTAAATTATCATTTAAACCAATAAATAAATAAATAACTAAGTGTATTATGTACTGAGTTAAATATACAGATACATAGATAGACGAGACAGGAAAATCAACTTATTTTTTTTCTTCTAATATTTATAATTTATAATCAGTTTTATTTATTATTGAAAATAATAAATAATATTTATGCCCATCATCAGCATATCTACTATCCGCATGTGACGCGTGATGTGTCAAAATAGAATCAAAACATCTCTGACACGAGATAAAAAGTTGTATCTTTAGAATTTAGAATATATGAAATATTTCGAGGATCTTCTCTTTCTCTCTTGTAAAAAATAACCTTTTCATTAAAATTAGATTAAAGATGTTTTCGACTATTTTTTATCTAAAATGATGATGTTATTTATTTTTAAGAAACAAAAATATTCGTCATTCGTCAGCACTACTTTTTCACATAAATTAATTTTATTTTGTGACAGGAAAGAGTAATAAGTAGATAATAATGTTTTGTCCCACTGTACATTTTACTTTGACTTGATGGAAATTCAAAATTAATCCAGTTTTGTCAAGTCAGACAGGGTCAGTTGTCAGGAGTCAGGAGATATCACTGTCCTTTTTTCTCTTTTTTAGTGCTGACTGCTTAAAGCCTTCAGGGAAAAATCTATAATCTATATACCTACAACAGAACAGTAATTAGTTCTGCGTATTTAGTATATTTACATGACACTTTATAGCTTATATCAAAAATAGTAGGGAATAGATACATTTATGTATATACATAATACATACAACTAGTTTTTTTTAGTCCAATGTCCAAAGTTTTCGTATATTTATTCGTTGGAAATCAAATTGTACTCTGTGTACTGTACAAACTTGTATCATTTGACGCCAAACACTTCATGTGAGATTCAGTAGTTCATTCCCTTTGTTTGTATAACTTTGGAAAAAAACTTTGGTTAATGAATAATGTGACGTTGCTGCGTATAATGTTAAGTGGGAAATGCGGACCATGATCAAGCTGCATGATGCATGATCCATTTATGTTTAATGTATTATTTATTTATTTATTTACAATATGTGTGTCTCTGTAATCTGTATATGTAATAATTTTTTTTGCTTAAATATGAACGGATTTATATTTTATATATGTATTAATTTTTGTTTTTTGTATTGATATTTGATAAAAATAGGTGATATCCTCATTTTTATGCCGGGTCAAGAGGATATTGAAGTCACATGTGAAGTCCTTGCAGAAAGATTAGGTCAATTAGATGATGCACCGGCATTGGCCATTTTACCAATTTATTCACAACTCCCATCAGACTTACAAGCTAAAATTTTCCAAAAAGCCCCGGATGGAATTAGAAAATGTGTAGTTGCTACCAATATTGCCGAGACATCTCTTACAGGTATTTTTATGGGATGTTTTTATGTACAATAAACATTAAATGATAAAGCTTTCAAAATGGATGCATGTGTAAAATTTATTACTGATAATAATTATGGATTATGGATAATCATGATGTCAAATATCATGGAATATGAATGAAAGAGAGATGTACTGAAATTCTAAATATTTTTTTTTGTATTATTTGCAGTTGACGGCATCATGTTTGTGATAGACTCGGGTTATTGCAAACTTAAAGTTTACAATCCACGAATCGGTATGGATGCTCTTCAAATTTATCCGATTAGCCAGGCTAATGCTAATCAAAGGTCGGGTCGAGCTGGAAGAACTGGTCCAGGAACTTGTCATAGGTATAAATTTTTAAATGAATGTGTATATGCATGCGTTTTATGTTCTATGTATGTATAGCATTCAAAACGTAGCCGTATGTATAATAGCTTTAGATTAAATACTTTATTTATACCAGTAACATGGCTGTAGAGTTTTGACATCATACGTAGAAGTATAAAAGCTTGTTTAACCTTTAAACTTGTGAGTGAGTGAGTGAGTGTAGTTTTTTGTGTAGTAAATTATCATTATTATTATTACTATTATTATTATGCAATATTTCTTGTATATATATGAATGGGTTTGATAACAGTAGTTGATAAAATAGTAGGATATTTTTTAGGATGAAAATCTATTTAAAGTTTAAGGTCATCAAGGTTTAAGGTTTTTCTACATTTACATAGAATGTTTTATGTTACTCATAATTCATAATGCATTCGTTTGATACTTGATATGAAAAAATTTTACTGTTTATTCCATTCATTTTATTTCTTTAATTTTTATTTTGATGGTGATAATAAAAGCTTGCATGTTTTTATTTAGATATGCTCAATGTATGCGTGTAGTGCGTATAATGTAGTACAAAAAATGCTGGTTTTACATTAGCCTTATACAAATTAAAAATAAAATATATCTCATATGTGTTCCTCATATTTTTGGAAAAATCTAAAAATGAAAAATATGAAACATGATGTAATTTATTGTGTTGTTGCTTTGATTTTTTTACAGACTTTATACAGAACGACAGTACAAAGATGACCTTTTAATAACAACAATTCCAGAAATCCAACGAACCAATTTGTCCAACGTTGTACTACTTTTAAAATCTTTGGGTGTTCAAGATTTATTACAGTTTCACTTTATGGATCCTCCACCTCAAGTGAGTAACAAAATATGTACTAAATGCTAAAAATACATCCTTAAAAAAGGTTATATATTATAAATTGAAATATGAATATGATTATAAATGTTTTATTCTGTATGACTAGAATTTTCGTAACAAAAGCTTATACATTTTGTTTTATATATGTTTTTAGGACAACATGTTAAATTCTATGTATCAATTATGGACATTAGGAGCCTTAGATAATACAGGAAGATTGACAGACCTCGGAAGACAAATGGTGGAATTTCCTTTGGATCCAGCTCTTTCAAAAATGTTAATATCGTCAGTGGCTATGGGATGTTCGGCGGATATTCTTATTGTAGTTTCCATGTTGTCTGTTCCTGCATTATTTTATAGGCCAAAAGGAAGAGAAGAAGATGCAGATTCTGTACGAGAAAAATTTCAAGTTCCGGAATCCGATCATCTCACATATTTAAATGTTTATAATCAATGGAAACAAAATAAGTAAGTATCGATTATGCGTAATGTAAATTTGTGTATTATATTTCATATTTATAAAATAATTGTTATGATGATTAATTTATTGGGTTTTTTGATATTTTTATTTATTTAGTTACTCTGGAACTTGGTGTAATGAGCATTTTATTCATATTAAAGCAATGAGAAAAGTAAGAGAAGTTAGAAGTCAACTGAAGGATATTATGGACTCACAGAAGATGATATTAAAGTCTTCAGGAACTGATTGGGATATTATAAGAAAATGCATTTGTTCAGCTTATTTCCACCAAGCAGCTCGTCTAAAAGGAATTGGGGAGTATGTCAATTGTAGAACTGGAATGCCTTGTCACTTACATCCAACTTCAGCATTATTTGGAATGGGGTACACTCCAGACTATGTCGTTTATCATGAACTCATCATGACACACAAGGTATGTGTAATTTAAATATTCAATTTTATATATTACATAAATGTGTGATATGCTCTGAAATATTTTATTTTAAGTTGATAATACATATCGCTTTACATTACAAAATTATAACTAATCTACAAATGTAATATTACAATTATATTAGGAATTTAATTTAATTCTGCAAGACAAATTTTTTTAATGAAACAAATAACTAATTGTTGACTTTTAGGAATATATGCAATGCGTTACTTCTGTGGATGGTCATTGGCTTGCAGAGTTGGGTCCAATGTTTTTCTCAGTCAAAGAAACGGGAAGAACCCGAGTAGATAAGAAACGAGAAACTATTGAACATTTACGTGATATGGAAGCGGAGATGAAAGAAGCACAAATTCAAATGCAACAAGAACGAGAAGAACAACTTCTTGAAGAAAAAAGTAAAGCCAAAAAATATGAAGTTGTAACTCCTGGAAAATTTGAGCCTCATACTCCACGGAGAACTCCAGCTAGATTTGGATTATAATTTTCTAGTAAGATTTTTTTTAATTCCATGAATTCTGTACATTTTTTGTTTTTGTTATTTATTTTTATCCTTCGGCCATTTCACTATATAATATGATTGAGCATAATAAATGCACATGATTGTATAATATTGTAGTTGTACCAAAGTTTTTCTTTCTGAAAAGAGATTTTTTTATGTACATAACAACTTTAAACATTTAAACTGTATTTATAATTTATAAAAATGATGTAAAAAAATGTGATACATGTTTTGAAAATTGAGAAAACAAATGTTTTTTATGAATATATGTAAATACATAATATGAATAAGTGGTAGATAGCTCCGTAGTATTTGAAATGTTTGCATGTAACTTGTATGTTATATTTATTAAGTATGATATTTAATTCTGACAGTTTCTACCTCCAGAAAGTCTAAAGTACACATAAATAAAAAAATTAAATAGTACACTCTTTTTGATAACAGTATCATGTATTTGTAAATTATTTTTAGCAATAATACATAATACCAATTCTATTGTCTATTGTTAAAAGGCTTACATTAAATGAAGCATTAAAATCAGACGACTGATAATTATAAATTATAGATTTACAGTAGCAGTTAATAGACAAGAATTGCATATAGATATCTTTCCATGCACTAACAAACAGAAAATCATGGATGTATCATATATTAAATGCTGAGAGAAATTTCTACACCAGCGTGTAAATATGTATTGTGTAATGGCAGCTCAACAACAATAAATGACAAAAGAAAGAAAAATTGAAACAAGTTAGTAATCTCATAGTGTGAAGAGCAATTTTGAACAATTTTCTAGACCACCTATAGAGAACCGTACCCATGTATCATATCCTAAGCGGTTCGCACTCCACACATATTTTATCTGTAGTCTGTATGTGTACACATTACATATTATATAGACAATCAGCTTTCTTTGCTCACTGTGACACAATGCAAATTAATAAGAGTTAATTTCTCATGCATTTTTACTTTTTGTTCAAATAATAATGCATTTATACAATGTACATACCTTATTATAGGTCAGTTATTTATAATTTTTGCACGCGATCACGAGTATAATAATAATAATTTACTATTTGTTTATCGCAAAAAAGATGGATACAAAATACAAAGTGTAGAAAACAGTAAACAGTTGATAGTCAATAATTAAAATAACACATGAGTAGTAAATGATTTCATTGAAGAATAAAGACATTGTATAAATGCAATAGTAATTACTGGTTACTGGTTTAACGTTTAAAAGGAGAATTAATTGACGCATTAACAAAAAAACTAAAAATAACAAGCGCAAACAGTAAACATCGACTGTAGACTGTAAAGTAACTACTGACCAAATTTATATCAAATATAATGAATTCTGAAGATAATCATGAGACACTTTAATGGTTAATAATTAGAGATCAAATATTTATTGGCATAATACTTTTGCAGGGTTGATAAACTCCCATTTTATCAATAACAGTTAAAAGACTAATGTGAAATGTACATGAGGTAAAAGCAAACAAACAAGAAAAACATTACGAGTTCAATTGATTCTAAATTGTAAAATATTTTCACTTTTCACTCCACTCTTTTGTTACGATTTACGATATTTACGTTTTACATGAACTGCTTGTTATTTTAGTGTTCAGTGGTTTTCAAAAGTCCATATGAAGCATGAATTTTGTTCCTGACCTAATAATTATTTTTGATTTATGATGATATTAGAAGATGAAAAAAAAACCAAAGGAGAGAAGATAAGACTGTCATCATCTTCAGAGATTGTCAAAATATGGACAATGGACAAAGACTCAAACTTCAGAAAAGGACAAAATGTCAGCAAAATATTGACGATGAACTCTGTCCCTGCTCATGACAATACACAATGCATATGTACAAAACATAAAAAAGCTGACAAAGTACTAAATAAGTGTACAAAAAAAGTTCAGATTTTTAGCTTGTAAACAGTAAAGTGAAATACAAAAACTACACACACATGTGGTATGCGGTATGCGGTATGCGGTAAGTATGCACAAAGTTTGTCCTCGACACTATAAAAATAAAAATATAAAATGTCTTTCATAATTTGACGTTGATATTTTTAACGGTTTATTTCCAATTTTGTTTCCTTTCATCTCTTGATTCTTGATATCTTTTGCTGTTTACTATTTACTACAATCTACAATATCATGAGAAGAGACGTGTGAGTCTATATCTACTGTGAAACCGTTCGTATAATATTATACAGAAAACAAAGTAGTAAATTGTCCTTCTTTGACTACGTTTTTAGTCATGGGTCTTTATTTTTCATTCGATCAAATTTGTGGTCTGGTGTGTTGCGAATCTCAACTTGAGATCATCTTTCGATTCTTGATTCTTGATCATCGATGAAAATTGACAATGATAATGATAATAATGATAATGGATTAACTCATCATTATATGATATAGTTTTTGAGTATTTTCCATGTAATAAAATTGTGGTGAATAAACCTTTCTTTTTAACTTTTAAAATACTAATTTGATTTTCAGTTGCAACATTTTCCTACATTAAACTTATTACTCGTCGTATATTGTTGTCAAATTACCTATGCGTTACTAGTTACTAGTATGTGCAATACAAAATGCATGTTGCATGTCATATCTCATTTCTCATGTCACATCACATGTACTTGACACTTTTTGTTTGCTTTTTTTTATCTTTTGTCTATTTTTGCATATCGGAGAAAAAAAAGGATTAAGCACAAATCGTATAGCCATAATACAATAAAACAGTTCATTCATTTTATACCTTTATCAAATACCAAACAAAAAACAAACAAACAAGAAACAAGTAATATTTGTTGCATGAAATATGAAATATCTGTAATCTGTATATTATATATATGTTTTAGTCCTATCCCGTCAATATAAAAAAAATAATAATAACATAATCATCTTTATCGTCTGTCCATCTCTTTATTTTTAAATGGATGATTATCTTGATTTGAGACTTGAAACATGAATGACATGCTTTTAATATTCCTAATAATGTTATTATTTATGATTATTGTACATATTATTCAATGATAACGTGTAAAAAACAATAAAATATTATGTAATTTGTTTTTATGAGTTTCCAATCATTTTCTTGAGTCTTGTTACTGTTTGCTGTTGTTTCAGCACTCACTCATTCACTCACTGTGTATTGTGTACTGTGTGTTGTGTATGTATAGTTACAAAAGTTACAAACTTGCTTGACTTTCATTAATCCAATTACCAATTACGATAACGTCACTTTTAATGTGAACTACTGCATCATCCATACATATTGTAAATTGTAATGTAATAATAATCAGCGCATCATCCATACTCCACACACAACACACAATACAAAAACATAATAATAGCACACGAAGAAAAAACATTCTATTTTCCCTTGTACTTACTGTATAGTGCACAGAATACAGAAAACTGGCGAATGAGGCATTCTGTATTCTGTATCTACGGTGTGAAAAGGTTTTCTTCACATTTTATATATTCAATAACCCTCCGTTGAGTCTTGAGTCTTTGGAGTTTTGAGTCTCAACTTGCTCTTCAGTCTAAATTTTGTTTTAATACTATTATAATTCATACTTTTTTTTAGATATGATATACACGTGCTGGCATCATTTCACATTCATGCTTATTTTATAAATATACTTTTTGTATTCTAGATGTACATTTTACACATGTGTATGCTGTAACGGTGAGGTTTGATGTTGAATGTTTTGTTGATTCCGTGCATTTAATACACCTCGTGAAATAACAATGTATTACATACTCTAGTATCTAGTATCTAGTACTGTGAACTGTGAATTGTGAATGTCTCGTGTGAAAAGTTGATGCTATATTATTATTGAAAAAAATACCATTAAAATATTTTTATTTTAGTTTTGTCATATGAGTATATTATAAATGTATAATATAGTTATGTAGTATGTATGAGCTCTGAGTATGTACTTTTATCTTCAAATTCATCTGGAAAAAAGGATTCAAGTTTTTTTCTCTATATATGTAATAATTTTGCACTGCACACTGTACACTGTTCAAAATACTTAACACATGTCATCGCATATTTATTTAATGTAAATATATATAACTTTGGCTATGACATTAATGAAAATTTGTAGAGTTGAGTGTCGAGAGAGATTTTAATTTCTTCCCAATTCCTAATTCTCAAAAATAATCGCGTTCTGTATGTTGTACATCTAATAATAATAATACTAATAATAACAGAGTCCTCTTTGTGCTTAACCTTAATTTTAAACACCTTGCTCTTGTAGTTTTTATACTGTCAGGAATATTAAATAGATTCAATGTGAATCAGAATGAAGTACACACTATACACTACACACAGCTCTGAATCTTTAATCTAATTTAGTTGAAATTAGTTCAAAAGTTTTGTATACAGTATACATATACAATCAGCAGTCATCGGTAATCACAGTACCTACAGGATTTAATCAGTAATTAATGCTTTATTCTTTCACTCCTTTTTATTCATCCTTGGTTTCATTCCATATTTTTGCTAATTTCTTGTGCCTCTGATAATATTACTATTATTAATTATTATTGACATCTCTCAAATCTGAAACATAGTATAACTATGAATTCAAAATTCAAAGCAACCTTGGTCAAATTGAGACTCTTTCCCTTTGTCTTTTGTGTATATCCTCATCTCATCTCAAGTCTCAAATGATTATAAGATTGGCTGAGTTTTGTGTGTAGGTCAACAGTCAAATGAAAATGAACATGAACATGATATTTTCTTGGTGGTTTTATGCTTTTTAACTATTAGCTATTAGCATTACTTTGAGCTTTGAGCTGTGTGAAATGAGACTGTTTTTCAACGAGAAATCTTAATCCTTTGAAATTTTTAATGTTTTTCATTAGTTTTTCCCACACAGACAACAAAAAACACAAAACACCCTTCAGAATTCCGAATAATTCAAATCTTCTTCATTTTACTTGTATAATAATTGCTAGTTTAAGCACTTTCTGTGACCTTAGAACTTCGACACATGCATAATGCTTTATGCCGTATATTTAAGAGGATTTATCATCAGAACCATAAATTAGCTTTTGTCTATTGTCTTATCAATTATTTTACAGATTCAATTAACAATTATTATATTACACCAAAAACTCAATGTTTTCTTCTCCATCAACAATACTCAATACACTACTATAAATTATATGAATTATTCTAAATCTTGTATGTATCTTGAGCACGTTTTAATTTTATTTTCATGCCAAGAACAAAAAAACGTTTTACATTCTTCATTACAAATTATTATACTTTGAGGAAAAAACAAGTCATTTGTCATTTGTCTTTCGTTGTACATAAAATCCATTGTTGTCTTTGAGTATCTTTTGTATCTATGAAAAAAATGTCAATTGATGAATGGTCAAAGCCTCAACAATGTTTTTAGTCTTCATTCTTTGTATTTTTTATATACTTGAAACAATTACGCTAGGGACAAAAAAAGTTAAACGATAAACGATGCATATTATAAAACAATAAAATCATTTATAAAAAGTTCAGTGAAACATTTTATTTTAGTTATTACTGGTAACTGGCGATATAATATAGACATTGTGACATTATCTGTACTTTTTTTAAATAGAATAAAAACTGATGGGTTATTTTTGCATGCAACTCATCGTACATAGTACATAGTACACGTTATGCATTATGCATAGGCACTAATTATATATGTGCATTTAAAAAACTCTAGAGCTGTAAGAATACATTTGATATGATTTAATTCCATGTTATAAATTATAAATCCACAAACAATAAAACATTTTTGCTACGCAAATACTGTATTGCAATTATTTTATAAATTAATTAATCCTATTACGGTTAACGTTTATGATCACAGACGGTGAGGGAACGATAAAGACAAAGACAATAAATATGTACATCTATATTACATTTATTATACTGTGTGAAGAAGTTTCAACGCTCTTCGTTCTTCGTGTTGAATTGCTCGAGTAAAAACAAATAGAGCAACTTTACATATCATTCATACAAAATGGAAAATAGACTTGGTCTAAAATTCAATTTTCTTTTTACATGTGTCTAAAAAATTTCTTATATAACTTTTACAAACACACAACATACAGGCGATCTTTCTCATTTTTTACAATAATTGAATAATATTTCATACATATTATCAAAGATCAAAATACTACCTTAAAAATTACCTAGTTTGTATATATATGAGAGCTTTGATTTCTTTTACAAGTATAAATCTTACAGATTTGTACCAACCAAGCTTCAGTTTTTTCCGGAATTTATGCTAAACAGAAGACCCTTAATGCAGCTGTTTCATAATATTTTCTACATTGAAAATTCAAAGTACAGTACTAAAGCTAAGATAGCATTTTAGTTTTTGAACAACGTAAAATGAGACACGTAAATTTCTTGAACATGTCTATATCACATGTCATTCCATTTCTTTTTCTTGAAGGTGATGAAGGTAATTTTTATAAAAGTAAGACAAATTCCTTCTTTTCTTTTTTCACTTTTAACGGATAGGCAAACAGCAAACACACACGCTACGTAATAAAAAGTATATATGTTATGCACATATATAAATACATGTGCATCACTTTTTCTTTCTCTCTCTATATAATCCATTCATTCATTCATTCATTCAACGATTACTCGATTCTTTTACTTCCCAAAACAATATAAGACAATACAAAATACAAAGTAATTTCAAAATAGCTATATGCATATGATGTAGGAATTCTTCATAATTAATATATGAAGCATAATTAGATTATTATTTCATATGTGTATGAATGTAGTAAGTAAAAAGTACAGTAGTCATCCTCAGTCCTCAGTGCAGGGATTAGAAAATATTATATTGTTAAGCATTTCAATAAATACGTTTTACTTCTTTTCTACAACTTTTATTTACCACACTTTTGCTCACTTAATTCAAGCTCCTAGTATTACAGAGTACAGAGTACAGAGACATCCTGATTCAGACACATAATATTTTACAATATAATCACAGCTCATGCTAATGAGATGCACTGTTTTACAGATAAGATCAAAATTTCTCAGCTGATTTTAATTGTGTCTAGCGTTGAATGCTTAGGCATTAGGCATCATACATACAAGACGATGGATATATTATACACAGTTATAATCCGATCACATATATTTCTGCCTCTCTTCTGTGATTGAGCATATATTTTTACATATATTTATACAAGTTTAAATAGGAAACTATTATACTTTGTCTGCAAAAATACATGATATTATGTAAATGTATGCAAAATAAAAAATAATAAAATCAAGAGATTGAGAGAAAAGCGGAGATTGGGGAGGTGTAGAAAAATATAACAAAGATAGTGTTAAACTGGTAACTGGTTTCTTAATTGTACTCGACTGTGGACAAATATATCTATAAAGTGTAAGAAAAAAAATTATTCCGTAATCATATCACATACTAATGAGAATTATTATTACATTATTATCCCAGGTTTCAATAATGAATTATGAGTATATGAAATTGATCATGAACTATGGGCTATGTTCTATGTTTAATCCATCTATAATAAGTAAAAGTATGAGTATAAAAAATATGCAAATGACATGAAAAGAAACGGCAGTAAGCTCGATTACACTTTGAAACATTTGATATAATTATATGGTATGTATTACGAGTGACGAATTACGAATTACGACCAAAGATGTCAAAATACCTTATTAAAATGAATATTAACAATACAAACAAACAAAAGATAAAAATGAAACCATGTAGCACAACATGATATACAATTAACTATTGCCGATTTTATGAGAACTTTTCACTGAATACTTGACACTTGACAACGCTCAACTCTCATAATCTAGTATGTACATTGTACATTGCACTTTGCATTCATTAGCCAAGTACAACTTGAGCGAGACATTGTAAATGTAAATTGTAATGATATTGGCAATCTAAATTTCACATCAACAATCGATGAAACATTACCTTTTCTCCTCCCTCAGGATAAAAAAAGAAATCAAACGTTTTTTGTCTCAATTCAAAATAATTCGAGTTTTAATTATCTTTTTAAAAATTCAAAATCAATGGCACACAGCACACAGTAATTCAATTCCAAATCAAATGTTTAGCTTTCAGTCATAATAGAATTTTCCAGTATCTCGCAAACCTGACTAAAACAATGAGAAGAAGACCGCTGTTCCTTTTATTCGAATGCCATTGGCAATTGGCAACATTCAGTTTGGGGGTAAAGTTAAGAATGTAGTAGTAAAAAGTAAATAGTCCATTCGCCGATAACTGATAAATGATAAAGGATCAGTGATCAAAAGAATGACAAAGATAATGTTTTAACTATTAACTATTAACACTCATGTTAAGTCTGTAAATTCAGTGAGACAATTTTAACGGTTTGTAAACGATAAAAGATAGACTTTTCATTTTTCGTTTCTAATCAGACATCAGTATATTCAAAATCCTACCACAAATGAATAAAATATAAAATAAAATCTCCTCGTCGGTCAGTAATCATTAATCAGTAGCCATGATTTTTTATGATTTTTGATAGACCCTATGAAATTATATCATGATTTTCAAAAGATCTTCTTCAGGCTTTAGCTTTTAGGTTAGGGTTAGCTCTTATCAACTCTTGGAAAAGTATAGAGATGCACAGAGTCTCAAGTCTCAAGTATCAGGTCTCAGGAATGACAATAAAATTCAAACTATACCGTGAGTTTTTGTACGTTGTGTATAAAGTATAAAGTGTGTACGTTTTACATGGCATTTAAAAAGTAAAACAAAGACTGTCATTGATACGATTTTCTAGTTTAAATCTGTATGATAAAAAGCGTGTAAAAAAATAAAGGGCAATTCTTCTCGTTTTGGAAGTATATTATAATATTATATATTATGTGTAGTAAAAGAAATGGGGAATTAAATGCACCTTGTACTAATATTACATCGCTATCTTCTATCTTCAAGATACTATACAAACTACAAATACAATATAATATACAATACTGTTATATAAAAATGAATATTAATGATAACACGACGTTAAATATTAAATGCATAATATTATGTAGTATGAATGTACAGGATAGCTTGGAGTTTGTGGGTGGCTAGTGTCTATAATGTGAGGCTTATAACTTATAACTTCTAATGTGTGTGTGAGGCTTCTTCAATGTTTAAACCACCACCACATCCGCTGTATAAAAGCTAAAACACTTGATTCACCCTGCGTCATTCTTGATGTTTTCTTAATTGCAGTTTTAATGTATATAAACTTCCCATCACGGATTCTCTAGTGGCACTTTCAATTCACCTTCTGTCTCGTGAAGAGTGAGTGAGGAGCAACAACACCAAGGAAAAAGGGAGAAAACAGAGTACTTAGTTATCATCACATAAGTAAAAGAAGTAACAAGTAACAAGTAAGAGTCACAACGAGGAATCCTCTTGGGTTTTATTGTATCAGTAACAGTTCAGTGTGTTTGTGTCGTCGTAGTGCCGCTCTAGACTCAAGACGTACAAGTTACAAGTCTAATACAAGTCTATTTAAGTACAAGTCCAAGTTGAGTGTTGGCTGAGTGCCCTCATGCACAATGCAGAAATTATTTTGTGCCATCGGATTTTTAACCATCGTCTTAATCCTTCAAGGTAAGAACATCAAAAAAACCAAACAAGAAAAAAGAAAGGAAAATCGGTACAAAATACAAAAATCGGTGTGAAAAATGAAAAATCGAATCAGTTTGTTTTTGAAAAGTTTCAGTTTCATTTGTGAGAAAAGGGTGTGAACGTGGATAAAAAATATTATACAGTGACTCAAAAACTAAAAAACTCAAAAATTCAGTGTTGTGTTTTCATTTACAAATTGGATCAACTTTGAACCTTTGAACCTTGGAATTTGGAATTTGGACAGTGTGTATTGTGCATATTTTACAAGTGTTTTCAAAACCAAAACAAAACAAATCAAATGAAAAAATAGTGAAAAATTGGAACTGGCATCAAAATCTTAAGTTTTAAGCTGTGAGCCGATTTGTACATATTTTGTACAGTGGAGTATAAAATTCTCATTCATCATTTTCCCAATTTCCAATTAGATGATTTAACGTCTGGGAATTTTCAATTTGATATGATTAATTATTATCTAACAGTAGTAATAATTGTATGGCATGAGCAATGTGCAGGAATTTAGAGTAAAATTATACAGGGAATCGGTTTAATTAAGCTCCGCATACAGTATAAAATGTAATCAAAATCATGGAGATTATAAAATCTTGAAGATTGGAAATTGTGGATGATGCATAAATAATCTGTATCTTTATCATCAATTATTATTGTGCTTACACAAAACACAACAATTCAATCCTAGTGGAATTCTGTAGACATGTGATTAGTCCTTAATCATTAGACAAAATATGAGATGGAAGAAGATTACTTTTTCATGATCCTCTTTTTTCTATCATCTTTATTATTTAAATCCATGTGCAGGGAGCACAAATGTTATACATTCCTCTCATTTTCCTTTTCTTCTGTCTTTTGTCTTTTGTGTAAAATGTAAAATGAAAACAAAAGTAAAGTTGGTTTCCTTTTGAGATTTGAAATTTGAGGAACATACAGTATATTATAGTATCTCATTAAATTTTTTTTTATGAAAAAGACCACTGTGCAAGTGTGTTCTACAGCAGTCTTCAAATAATAATAGACACCCTAATAATATAATGTATAATACGCCGTGTGTTGCATTTACAATTTACAAGCAAACACCAAACACTGCATAATGTCAAAACTGCATGCATGTGTGAGTATTACGATTACGATTACGAGCACATCAAAACATCCAACATCAAAACAAAACGAAATGAAACGGAATAGAACAGAGAATAGAGAGCACGGAATTGTTTCTTTTCGACTTAATGTCTAGTAAATTGACCATAATATTTGTACATATATTTGCATACACATGTAGATAGGTAATATAGCTGTACAGTGTACAATGTACAGCTGTTTGTAATAGTAACAGTATTTATTATGGTTTTTTTTTCTACAGACATGAGACATATCATAATCTCTCAATTTTCAATGTATACTGTACATAGACTGGAGTATTTATTCTCACGGCTTCAATGCTGTTGCATGTTGAATGTTGAGGCTTGAGACGGCTTCTTAATTCTGCATATATTCAAATGGCAAAATATTAGTGTAAAGTGTAAGTACGAAATACGCATAATACGCTCAAGTATTCAAGTATGTAGTTTAAAAAGTAAAAAGTGTGAGGATTTAATACATATCATCTCAAGTCTCAAGTCAAGTCAGTTTCACTTGCACTAAAAAAATTCCACATAATATTTACACATCATACTAAACTGTTATGCTATGTTATAGTACTTGTCTTACTGTTATTGTTTTAGGGTTTTAGATACTAACAAGAGTAAGAGTGCATCCTCACCTGCATAAACTATGTACCATGTCTTATTTATTATAGGTAATAGGTACACATGATACATGATATAATACGTGAAAATAGAGGCCACACACAATGTAAATAAAACCAAAGTCCCAAGACTTGTAAACAGTAAACAGTAAATGCACCATCCTCTGTCTTCTTCTTCTTCTAAATACGAGGAACACATTTTTATTAGTTTAGCTGCATGCACAAAGTAAAATGTACAGTGTACAGTGTACAAGAGGAAAATGTAGAAGGATCTTTATTTTTACTAAATTTACTACAAGTGCCGTTGTCTACACAATTCATAATAACGTAATAGATACTGGATACAAATGTGGATGACATGCAATTCGCGTCTTATTATTATTATTTTTGCACGAACATGCAAAAGAAACAAAGGCTATCACGAATGGTCATTGATTCTCTCGCTCTATCTTTTACACCTTTGAACATAGTTCAATAATACATTATATTCTCCGTAATTACAGTAAACATGAGACAAGAGCTTTAGTTAGGTAGCTCGGACTCACTCCTTCAGTTTTTTTCCATGAGACTCCATTTCTATTATTGTCTTTACCTTGCTTCAAATCAGAATGCAAATTTCATATTTGCCTTTAAACGATCAATGATAAAGTAGAATGTACTTATTATATAATATTGTACTGCTAGCTGTTGCAGAAGAGAAGACAAATGAAGGCACATGTAATATGTACAATGTACAAAGTACACATGCATGTGACTTGTTCTGATACTTGATACATTATGTGTAATTTGGTTTCATTGAGTAAACAAACAGATTATTAGCCACTCGGTTAGTTCACATTGGAGGTACATTATGGGAAATTAAAAGTTATTTAACTCAACTCATTCATGTTTCATATATATTGTATATTGTATATCATGTGCATTAGAATTAGAATTAGAAGTGGGCGGTGATTCTTCCCACAGAAACCAAGAGAGAGAGAGGGAGAACCGGAAAGGAGACAGGCAAATACAGAAGCAAAAGCAAAAGATACCCTTATTATTCGGATTGATTGTCTTCTGTTGTGTTGTGTTGTGTTGGGAGTTGTGAGGCAAAGCAAAGTAAATCCACTTGTTTTTTTTCTATGCATTTAAAGTTTAAAGGTATTATACAATACCTGTATTCCATGTATGAGAAATAAAAGAGACAAAGAGAGAGAAGAGAGAGGGGGAGAGATAAGCGGTATTGTGCATTGTACATTGCACATTGTGCATGGATTAAGGTAGGAGTTAAAAGTTAATAGTTGAATGGCTTGTTACGGGTTACGTTATAATTATTATGTTAGGTCTCGCACATATTATAATTATGTCAACGTTCAAGATAAAGTCACAATTAAAAGGATTGTTGTGCTTTGTACTTTATTCCTAATTGAGCACGCTCACTTGATACTAGACTCTTAAGAGCTAATACATATAAAGTGTAAAGTGCAGTATGCACTGTACTTACAACTTGTTAGAACAACTCGGGAGTCTCGAGACTTTACTGAAGACTCCTCGTTCATAATAGTGTACAGTGTACATAATAGATACATGATAAAATACACACAACAACAGAGGAATACGCTGAAACATGAAACAAAGTCATCATAATAGAACAATAAAGTATGATATGATTCATTGAGAAGAGTAAATAGTAAAGAGTATAGTTATTGTAAACCAGTTGTCGATTGTGGATTGTCCATAGTCCATAGTTCATAGTTTACATTATGTATTATATATAATTATTAGTTTTATTATAATCGAAGCTTTTACTTGATTTTCCCCCCTTTCTTTACTTTAGGCCCAATTATCTTATTATAAATTATAACGAACTCATCGAATACAAACTTCAGTCTGACTTTTGCTTTATATTTTATATCAAACGGCAAACGGCATATTATTCATGATTTATGATATTGCAAATTGCAATACATCAGAAATACATTTACATTTGAGGGCTGTTAAACTGCTCATATGGTTTCAATTTCCGTATCCTCTTGTATTTTACGATACTTTTCTGGCTTCTGGCAAAGCCAAAGACGAAGACAAAGATTAAGATATAGTTCTTACAATTTACAATTTACCACTTACGATTGGTTAGAAGCCGGATCAAAGAATTTCATTGAAAAATTATGAAGGAAAGTCCATAAATGTTTTATTACATTGGCCATTGGCATTTAACTTTTGTTTTGGCATTTTGACCGTTTACAGTTTACATGCTGTAAAATATAAAGTACTATGGAATATGGAATATAGAAAATAGAAAATGATGCGACATTGTGACACATCCTTGAATGATGATACGAGGAAACATGAAGAAAAAGAGAGTAAAGAGCAAATTTCAAGGAGATGTTAGGCACGTTAGGCACATAATACATGGATATGATTACGCACAAAAATTATGCATGAATTCTCCCCAAGATACAAGGTACAAGGAATATGCTCTACTTTTTAATTTATTTGTATTCTTTATTCTTTATTCTGCATCGTACAATGAAAAATATACAATTATACAAAACAGAAGCAAGTGAGCATAAAACAGTACTATGAAACGTACAACTTACGCACGTTGGTTTCTCCTAAAAAATGGTAGAAAAGTGATGAGATTATCCTCATCTTTGCAGTTTCCACTCATACATGTAAAAATTGTACAGTACAATGTACAAAAAGTATAGCCATCTGTAATCTGTATTAAATTTAGTGTAAAATTATGTATTATGTCATTCAAATTAGATAGGAATATAATACAGTCTTTTTTTACATGCATCATGCCTACTTTTGTAATATGATATAATTGCATGTTGGCCGTTTGGCCGAGTTCCTCTTCATTTTCAAATTCTGCTTTGTTTTTCACTCATTCAATACTCAATACACTTGAAAACACAAGAGAACCATCAGTATAATCAGTATGCTGTGTGACTACTATAGTTTCTTCCTTTGTGTATGAGCATGAAAGATGAAAGATGAAAGCGTCAGAATCTTCATTAGAGCCGTAACAAATAATGAATAATGTTAACCCCTGACAAGGACTTTCATTCATTATGGTTTCGTGTTTCCTATTAATCACTAAATATTGATCATATTTCATGTTTCATGTTGTAATACACACTGACACGGCTAAGCTTACAACTTTGTTTGATGATTTCGGAAGTTATAAAAGGAACTAGGAAGTGAGAAAACCCAAAATTCTACAAATACATCAAACATCACATATGACAAATCGACATGCGTAATTCCTAATTCCTCATTTGCCTATTTAATTATCTATGGATATATTGCACATTTTGATTTTTGATGAGTTCCTTGAATAGCTAAAAGTCTTCTTTTCCTACAGAATGTTCACACTTCATGATTTTTGATATACTTCAGTATTTCAGAGTAGTTTCAGAATTAAATTGAATGGGAAATAACAAATAATATACGCGCATTACGCGTAGTTACACATAGAATACAGAGATGTGTAATGGGATCATAATTTATAGTTCATACTTGATTTTACCATTCCATTCAAAAAGACATAGCCTCAGACTCTAGACTCTAGACTCTAGAACTATGCAAATTGTGATGATTTGTGATTCATATGAATTACTATGATAAGAATAGAAAAAAATCCATGTCAATTGTCAATACTATAACGTGATACACGATACATGATTAATGATTAATTAAGTTTTAAGACTCTCACAAACTTGCCATGTACATATACTTCTTATTTTATTCTGTTTCAACCTTTGTGTCAATATATTACATGATGTACATCATATAAATTCAGCTTTGAGCTTTAATGAAGCAATCACCATTACGTTGAAGAGGAATGTAAAACGTAACACACGGAAGACAAAAATGAACTTTAAACAGTAAATGTGTGTGTGCGATGTGCACACTGCATATTATTCATGTGCACATGAATGTAAATACTTATGAATGTTGAATGCTGTTGGTTCTGGTGACATCACTCGCACGAAAAATACACATGGAAAAAAAGCGTACCTAATTATTTTTTACACAAATAAAATTATGCTGAATACGGTATAGGCTGCTGGGACCCTCATTTGTGTTGACATTGTTATTTTTCACTTTGGGAATAATTTCCATATTTTCTACATGATGTCCATTTCAACATTTTTTAATATTCATTATTCTTTATTTATAAAAACTTGATACCTTTGACATTTGAAACTGAACATTTGAAAGACACTGAAAAAGATTCAAAAAATAAAAAGCCGAATTCCTGTTGTTACTGAAAAAGATTCAAAAATAATGTGCCAAATGCCGAATTCTTTTTGTTACTGAAAAATCCAAACTGATCCGAATTTTCACTCTTCTCTGGTTTTTCTAATATTGGCAACACGAAGAGAAGAGCGTCACTGAAAAATAGTTGTCAATGTTGTCCTAATGCGAATATATGGAAAGATATTGATAAAAACCCTTAGCTTAGTAGTACTTTGATCTTTGTATGCTCATAAAATATACCGTTATTATTATTATTATTTTTACTTATTTTTTTCTTATTTATTTATTTACAGACTGTTTAGTTCCCGCAGATGCTGTTCGTGTTCGTGTCGTCAAAGTTAAAAAGGTTGGTGAGACCTTTTCTTAATTGGCATGTAAAATGTAAAATCATGATCATGATTCAATAATAACCGTTCACACCACATTTTCCATATCATAATGTGTGAGGAGTTTACAAAATGAGCTGAGACTCCTCACGTGAATAAAATAAAACATGAAAATGAAAATATGTAACAGATAATAATAACAGTAATAATAATGAGATGATGATACCTTAACCTATTTAACTTATTTTGTAGTCTCAAGTATAACAAAATAGATAAATAGATAAATTGAGCATACACACTTTTGTAGACTGTAGACAAAATACTTTTTAAATTACAAAAAATATACTGCGTAATCTCCATTCTCAATAATTCTCAATATAACATAAATTATGAATTATGATTACATGTAAAAAAGATGATAATACTAATACTCGTACTCGCATATCACAAGTCATAATTCATAATATTGTATGTTTTCCATGTTTCAATTTTTCACTGTGACCTCCTCTTTTTCCACTTTATGATTTATGATGATGATTGTATCAGCCATCGGACGGTCACTACACGAAGAGACAGGCGACAAGGACGAGCTACACGGATGTCCCCTTAGCAGGAGACCCTGATGTAGATGTGGAGTACAAAGTGAACACCAACTCGTTGAGGCCGGAGGATAATCCCTATAATGCGGGAAACAGACGAGTTGACTATCCATTAAATACAAATGTCGGTGGTGGAAGTTTCAACCAAAACTCCAATAACAATAATAATAATAACCCCACAAGATACAACACAAATAATAATAATGATAACAACAACAACAACAATAACAACCGTTATGTTGAAAATATTGATGACAATCAAAATTATGACAACCGAAAGTACAATCAAGGTAACAATAATAATAATAACAACAATCGGAATACTATTGTCAATACTCCATCATATGGATCCAAAATGAGACCCTACCAAAACCAACAGCAACAACAACAAGTGCAAAATGTTGATGATGGTTATATTAATGGTGGTAATCCAATTGTCCCTGTTCGACAAACCTCCGTCAATACCAATAATAACAATAATAATATTAATAATAATCGACCAGCTTCTTCAGATGTTGAAACTGTAGCCACAAATGGTGCTGGACAAGTGGTCCGTCCAGTGCGAAAGGGTAAGTCTCAATTCTCAATTGAAAATCCAATCCAAAAATCATGGACTGTAAGTGACTTTTTTTGACAATACTTTATTATCTACTTTTTGACTAAATCTACTCATTACTTTTGACAATTTTATCTATAATAATATTATTATTATGTATCAGAAAAAAAAATGAGGCGATTGATTTTGATTTTTGATTTTATTTTAATTTTTTTTGTACAAAGTTTTTTTCTAGAAAGTATTTACAAATAATATATTTTATGCCTTGTACATTGTACATAAATATCTTTATACAGTATATCATCATGTAAATCTATCATGAATCATGAGAGAACAGTTTCAAGTCTGCTGAGAAAGAATTGTTATTAAATTTAATTATTCATTTGTAGTTTGTAGTTTGTGCCTACAGCCGATAGTCATTAGAATATTGTGACTTGTGACTTGTGACTTGTGACTTGCGACTTGTGTGAGGTGCTGAGGAGGGATGAAGTAATAAGGGATTACGTCGATTATATATTTTTTTTACTCATTAAAATTAGGACTGATAACGATGAGTCTACTTTGAGTAGCCATATTACTGCTTATTCTTCCATTATACAATGTACAGTGTACACCGTACATGTTATATAATTATACGTAGAAACAGGAGACAGAGAAAATGATGATATAATGTAAATGTGTAAGATTCCAAGAGAAGAAGAAGAAAAAGAAAAAAATGAGCAAAAGTGAGGTATTGTCGTCCATGCTCTAGTTCTAGTTTCTCACTTTGATTCTACATAAATACATATTTATATCGACACTCGACACTCGACACTCAAATTAAAACCATTATGCACATTATTGGACAATGTATATAGTCTATAGTCAGTGTATAATACATAATACATAATGATATTACGTACAACTTGTACAAGTACAAAGTACAAGCACATACGTTTGTTTGTTTGTACTAGTGGAAAAATTGAACAATACCGACTGTAGATCCGAATCTTGATAACATTTAAAAATTCCTTTGGCATGGGTAAAATAATACAAGAGTTACGTGAAACATCCGTAGTAAAAGTACACAGTCTGTCACAGTCTACACTCTACACTCTATACTCTATGCCCTATACCCTATACTCTATACTTTTAACAATACGTATAGCTCTACGTTCTTCATCATTAGGGGGTATTTGTGACTTCTATATATAAAGTATAAAGGTAGAAAATGATTAGTGCCGACGACGTATACATGATGTGTATATTAGTAATTGTACGTGTGGGCCACAGTAACAAGTACCAAGTATCAAGCAGTAGCCAGCAGCCAGTACATGAATGAATGGAGGCGTTGAATAAAGTTACATAAAGTCAAAAAAAAAAAAAAAGAAAAAAAGAGGAGCAGAAAGAAAGAAAAAGGAAAGTTATGAGAATGGCATAATAATGAGATTTGCTAGGTGTCCTATACACAATCCACATCACACTATAGTGTACAGTGTACAGTAGAGTGGAGAGTGTGAATGTTGTGCATGTCCATGCTCTTTTTAGATATTTATTTACATTATGAGAATCTTCACCGGATGCGTCTTGTGTTTAGGGCTTATCTCCTTTTACCATCAATAAGTGCGAGTAAAGTTATGCAGGGCATCATCATGTAACTCTTGCTTTCTGCTGTATTCTGTATTGCATGTCTTATTGTCCCATGTACCGTGTTCAATATATTACTACATGATGATATGTATATTGGTGTCGAAGACTGTGTCATATGTACGTATGTATATCAGTATTCCCAATTCCCAGCTCCCAGCTCAAGATTATTTATGAATTATGAATAATTGCATTTAGGTAAAAAAAAGTTACAGTACAGACTTACGCTACTCCTAATTCGTAATACAGAGTAAAGACAGTGAATAGTAAACACAGGACAGGTATATCATATTGTATATTGTTCTTATAAGTATAAATAACCTTTGTATAGCATATAGCACAGAGTTGCATCAGTAGTATGTTGTATTATTATTATTATTATTACCATATTATATGATATTGTTGGAAATAACCTCATGTGTAATTTTTCTTTTGAGATAAGATCAAAAAGTACTGTTGAAATCCCATTTTTAACATCATCATTCTTATTTCTTATTGTTATTAGTACAATACAGAATACAGCTAATATGTACAGTGGTTTTGTTTGGTTTTGTTCATTATTCCTATTATAGAGATGGTTATGTAGGCCAATTGAGGGGTAATTTGTATAAATCGTAAATTGTACCTATTAATTTTTGTTCAACTCAACAATCAATTATTATTCAAGTGTTACTAGATTAATATTTAATATGGACTTGTACTGTACTATGTACTATGCTTGCTTAATACTTAATACTTTTACTACTTACTAACAACAGCAAAACACAGCAGCAACAACAACAACAACAAAATAACTAAAACACCGATGAACGATGGACGACAACTATATCATACATAAAAAATACATATATATTTATATAAAATACTTAGATAAACTTAAATATTCTTTATCTTTTGAATTTTGAATTTTGAACGTTAAATTGAATTGAAAGTACATATTTAATATTTGACAAACGGCGGACACATCCCCTTCGTTCCTTTACTTTGGTTTCTCAGATGGAGGTAAAGATGAGGATTGTCCAGGGTGTGGGAACAATATTCCTGGAGATGCCGGTGTAGACTACCCAAATTTCAACAGACCACCCAAAACTGCCTTCAGTTGTAGTAAACAGAGCTACTCGGGATATTATGCTGATGTGGAAGCTCGGTGTCAAGTAATTGTTTGAATATTAAATCCATATATTGTGTCTTGTGTGTTGGGTGTAATAAGAATACATTTGAGATTGGAATTGTCTGTTTTTTTATGTACTTTTTTAGGTATTTTGGATTTGTCAAAAGAACCGTGCTGATGCCTTTTTGTAAGTACTCAGTTTATTTTACAAATTATGAATTCAATATAAAATACAAAATACATAGTACATAGTAATTCAGTGTGTGATATTCATCTAATTGTATTTTTTGTCTTTGCACAGGTGTCCAAATGGTGAGATTTTCAACCCGTCATTTTGTTTGAGAAATAAATATTTTATTACTCATTTTAAATTTTAAATGCATTGTACATTGTACATAAAAAAGAAAGAAGTATAGAAGCTCAGTATAAAAGCTTTTCAAATCATGTTCAAATTCACAGGTACCATCTTCAACCAACAAGTATTCGTGTGTGACTGGTGGTTTAACTCGGACTGTAACACGGCTCCAGACTACTACTCTAGAAATCAGTACTTGTACGCTGGACCCACAGTTGATCTCTTTGGAAATACCATCACTCCCACAACTACTCCACAAAAGAATTCTCCCTTTACCAATTCTGCTGTTCGACCCACAAGAACAACTGTCACTTCATCTCCATCCCTTCGACCTCAAAATCCACAACCAGAAAGATTATCTCTCCCACCTCAACCCCTCCAATCAAAACCACAACTGCAACAACAACAACAACAACCTCTTCAATCTCAGAGACTCAGTTCTCAAAATAATAATTTACTCACAAATTCTGGCAACAACAACAACAATAATAATAATAATAATAACAACAATGCTTATGGAAGTAGAAGAAATGACAACTTTGTCTCTGCAACAACACTTCCTCCAGTTGTACAACAACAACAGCCCCAACAAGTTGCAGTATACAACAAACGGTCACATCAAACTCAAACTCATCAACGACTTGCCCCATCCTCTTATCAGACGAACAAGATTGACTCATATGACAATAGACTAAAACAACCATTCAACTATCCAGTTCCTGATAACAGTTTGGCCGCAGTTGAGGGTGATCAATATGGACTTCGTATGAATAACTACAAGACAAGTGTGGATTATGTTGATGTTCAACTTAATCAAAATCAAAATCAAAGACAACAACAGCAAAGACAACAACAACAGACTTATCACCAAAATTCTCAAAGACAATCTTCTACTTATTCCAACAACAACAATAATAACAATGGATATTCTAATAGAAATCAAGGTAGTTACGACGTCATTGATCAACATGCCCAATATGCTAATAAAAATGTTCAAGTTCAACGTCAACCTTTGTTCTCCTCCCAAACTCAAACATCTCCTCTCACTGCTCATCTTGCTACAAATAGTGGATTTGGACAGAAAATGAGCTCTACTGTCAAGAGGAATCCATTTATTAGTAGTGTGAATGAGGCTCCACCAACCACATCCCCAAGATACAGTACACAAATTCAATCCGCTTCCGTCGCCGTCCTTCCCATTCAGTCACAAGCCCAACCAAAACAAAAGCCCCAAATCCAAATCCAACCTCAAATCCAAAATCAACAAGAACAACCCGCCTTAGCCGCTTATTCAAGCACCACTAAACGAAATGCTATTGACTATGATTCAGAAAACACAACTCCATCCTATGCAGCCACCTATGATGATGATCTCTTGGCCACCGTTACTACCCCAAGATATGGAGAAGTTATATCTAAGCCAAATAGTGTAGTGTACTCCAACGAGTATGATGGTCAAAGTCAAGAGACGACAACAGCTGCTCCTCTCACTTTTGGACAAAAACTGTCAAGAGCTGCTAAAAAAAGGAATGCATCCTCATGGGGAAATTGGTTAACCCTCATGTCCTAAAACCAAATTAATCCATCTCATCTTTTGTTTTTTTTTTCCTTCTAATACCTTCAAACTTCAAATCAAACTATGAAAAGAAGAATCATTATAAAACATTATTATGTATCATATTTTACACATGTATTATATGATACGAATGTTGATGCATGAATAATTTTTTTTATTATTGCAAAGCTATATAGATTATAGAAATCAAGTGTACAAGTGCTGAATTTTTTTTTATATTTTTGTACGTATTGTAATAATATATGTATGTATATACATTTATGTATAATTTTTCAAATTTGACGACTGACAAAGTATTTTTTTTTGTATACCTTTTACTTTTTACATGTAACAGACCACTTTTTATTGAGAATTGAGAAAATGTAGACCTTATAGACTAATATAGACATTAGACATGTTATATTATTATTTTATATTAGATATGCATAATATTATAGAAAAAAAGAAGACAAGAAAAAGAGAAAAGTTAATGATATTATATTTTTGTACACATTTTTTTTATATACACACACATTCTTCATATATATTCTGTTTTCTAGAGGCACATGTAATATTTATGCACGATCTTTTATTACGCATATGTATATGTATTATGTATACCTATAAATGATGGGGTAAAAAGTAAAAAGACACTGTACAAGTACATATAAAAATATATTATAGACAAATACTACAATAATAACCAATATTATTATTATTACGATTATTATTGTTTTACATATGCATAAATATGTAGCTAAAATGAAAAAAACAGGTTCAATATACAATTAATAATACACACATTATGTCGTGTAATATTCTGTTATTTCAACATTTTTTACACACATAGCTATAGAATCTAGACTAGTCGGATAAAATATTACAATAATATAATAATATCTAGTTGTGCATTTTGTATAGTAATAACATTTTTTGTGAAGCTTCTGTTTTGATTTTTAATGTATAACTTTAAAAGTACACGAATAATTTGTATGATGTATTATATGTAACATGTATGTATGTATATTATTATTATTTTTGTACTCTATTTACTTATTTCTTGTCATGATTGTGATTTTTGAGTGAATAGAAAGACAGAAAGGAAAAACTGATACTCAACAACGAAATAATATATAACATATTATACTCAAACTAAAAATGGTGATAAAATGATGTAATAGGCAGCGTAATTAAGTATATATATATAATATATTGAACAATAAAATGAAAACAAAATATTATTGTGCTAAAAAAATTAATAAATAAAGTACGCATTTTAAAGTATATATTCATGGACTTTCACTTGGGGGTGAAAGCGCACCTTGTTTTTCTCGCGTATTGAAGCAGTTGCATCTGTCCGTTTGAGATCCTTGACAATTTTTTTTTTGTTTTTTTTTGGAGAATTGGGCTGATTATAATTTATAAATAGTTTTAATCCTGTCCAATTATTGAAACAGACACTAAAAATGAGGAGAAAACAAAAGTTAATTCAGTGTGACCAAAGTACAAAAGAGTCTTGTACTAGTTTTTGTATTGCGTGCACCATCAACAATTCAGAATGTCCAAAACAGAATGTTGACTTGACTCAAATATTCTCTATATTTTGCAAGTACTTCAAGTTCAATTCATCTCAATTTACGAATCTCCATAATCCAAGGTTTATGGATCAGAATAGTCAAAATATTCTATCCTTATTTTGTTCAAAATGTATGGAGCTCTTAGAAAAATTATGGAGTCAAGATGTACAGTTGAAAATTCTTCAAAATGACATTTCTCGCACTGTGGCACTTTTTGCTTGTAATATTCTTCAAACAACAAATGCTAATCAAAATATAGAGAGAAATGGAACATCTTCATCCCAAGTTACGGATAGAAATGGAGAAAAATCAAAAATGGCTCAAATCATTCGTCAGCGTAAGTTAATTAAAAAAAGCTGTAGTCATGATGAATGATGAATGAATAATAACAATAATAATTAAACGGTATAATGTTTTGAATATTGAATATTACCATCTACCATCCTCATAAATGTAAAATATATTTCATATGATTAATAACTATTAATTTTTTTATTGCATATATATGTATAGAATTTTCTCCACAAGTTGTTATACAAGACTTATACAAGAATAAAAACCCTCAACTTCAAAATCAGAGTCAAAAAAATTGTGATACAGAAGAAGAAGAGGAAGAAGATGACGATAGTACAACAGTTATTAAAGACGAAGGATTTGATGATTGGGATTATGTTGAGAGAGAAACTGTTACAGATGAAAACGAAAAACAGTCAATCATTTCAGAAGTAGAATCTAAAAAAGTTGAGTCACGTATTTCAAAAGTACCATTAAATCCGTCATGTAGTCCTGAAGAAACGTCGAATCTACCACGAATACTCCGAAAAAGATGTCAAAAGCAACAAAATATTAATTCAAAAACAACAACAACAACGGAAAATAATAAAATCATTCATGTTGAAGTATTATCCACTCCCAATGAAGTTTCTACTGACAATCTTAATTCCATTAATGAAATACCATTACTGAATTTTCCTACAAATTCATGTACAAATCCACAAGTTGAAATAGTAGTAGAGGGTGATGTACTACTTTTTGATGCAGTCTCTG
>JABASP010001084.1:0-34703 GCA_019776565.1 Sminthurinus signatus | reverse complement strand
TCAACTCGAGCTTCAACTCAACCACAACAAAGAAAGGGAAAACAACAAAACAAAAATAACATTCTATAACTGAAATTTTGTGAATTTTGAAGATTGTTTCGTTTTTATTTTTTAATCACACAAAATGAATATTGTTTAAAATTCATTTATAATTTTAAATGTTCAATTTATTTTAAAATTTTAGAGGAATCATGTTCCAGCGGAACAATCTGGAGAGTCATCATCTGAAGGGGACAATAGAAATGTAACCGGAAATAACAGCAGAAAGACTGCTAATTCCAAAAAAGGAAATGGAAGGGCATCAACAGCATCCGAACAAGAGTCAAATGCTCAGGATTCTGATGATGATAGTGATGACAATGAAAGTAGATTACGTCGTCTTCGACAAGCAAATAAGAGGAAAAGTGTAGCTGATGGACAACTATTGAAACAAAAGGCCAAAGCTGCATTTACTACTCCTGGGAAAAACGGCACTTGTGTTTCCAAAAAGGAAATGATTAATAATGTTCTAGTTTATTTGATGTCTCGACAAAACCGAGTAGCTCCTTTTACAAAAGCAGAGTTGATTAAAGATGCTATGAATGGACAAGCAAAAGCTTTTGACTATGTCATAAAAATTATCCACAAGATACTAACAGATGTAATAATAATAATTATTAATTAATTATAATTACAAAAAATATTGAGACATTTATAATTTATCCTGTAAACAAAAATGATTAGTAGGTATTATATGTATATTATATTTATCATGTATGATACACATTAAAATTTAAATGGTAATGATTGTTTTTTATTTCAGAAATTTTTGATGAAACTTGTTGGTAATGAAAAAGCTAAAACAAAAACTGAGGGATTTTCATCATATGTTTTAGTGAGTTTAGTGCCTACTAAAGGTAAAATTCAATTCTGAACCACATTTATTATCATTCATATGTATTATATCTATTTCATTGTTGGCTGTAAAAATAAGAAAAAATTCTTAATATGTATATATTTTAATTTGTGTGGAATTGTTTTTGGTCATTTTAGTGATTCATGGACCTGAAGATTTACCTAAATCTGATTCGACTAAAGGATTCCTTAGCCTTCTTCTTAGTTTCATTTTTATGGGAGAAAGTCCTATTTATGATGGTACGACTGTATTATGATTTATGATCATGTGTTTTTTTTAAAAATATGTATTCAAAATGAAATACTTTAATTTCAATTTTCTAAAATAATTATTATTTGTCTTTGTAGAAGTTATTTGGACAACAATAACTAAAATGCAATTGGAACCATATACTTGTGCTAAACAAGGGGATTTACGAAAGTTCCTTAAAACGGTAAGTGTAGTACTTAATCATAATTATGTTTTCTTATTTGTATATGTACAAATAATTCTTTTATTTACATTGTTTCTAATTTTTTTCAATTTATTTTTTATATTCTTAAATAAATATAGGAGTATGTTTCAAAGCAGTATTTGACTGTTGAAGAAGAAGTTTCAATGGATGGAGTCATCGAAAAATCCAAGTATGATTGGGGTGTTAGAGCTGAATATGAATTTAGCAAATTGGAAATGTTAAAACGTGTTGCAAAAGTAAGTATAAAGTATAAATATGTAACATGCAAAAGTGTTTTATTTGTATGGTGTATGATTATCTACTATTTATTTGTTTCTTATTTATTTAATTCCTTTTATTATTTTTTTACTTTAGAATTGTGGAAATGGAGATATTACAAAGTATAGAACTTATCCTGCTGCTATGAAACAAATGGAAGTACAAGGAATGGTTCTGAATAGATTTCGACATTCTGAAGGTATCAGTGATGTTGAATCTGATCGTGGATCGGATCTGGATGATGAAGATGCTCCTATTGTTACACCTCATGCTAGCAAAAAGAAAAATGTCCCTATTAGACCAGCTCCTTCTCCACGTCGTTCTTCTCCTCAAACTTCGTCTCTTCAACGTGAAGTTCGTTCTAATCGATCATCTAGGAAGAAGAAACAACAGCAAGTTTTGCCAAATGAACATGATCATACTGAATCTTCTTCTGATGATGATTATCATTTAATTGGACAACCAAATATCAGTCAAGAAGAATCGGAAGCAAATACTCAAGAACTGTTTGACAGTGATTGAATGAATTTTGATACAGATAATGAAAGTGTACCAAGTACGTTTAAATATATTTTTAATTATTATCATTATATTATTTATTACTTCTTTTATATTTCAAGCTCATTTAAGTATTTATCTACATATATTTTGTATTTTGTAATTTCATAATAATTATTATCATTTCTTCCGCATGATATCCAAACCTCATTTTAATTTGTTCGGATGCTTTTCTTTTTACTTTTTACTGACTGTAACAAACAAAATATATGTGTTGAATTTATAATCGAAACTTTTATAGTCTTCATGTGTAGGTTTCTATGTTAGTAATATACACTAATAATGATTATTAATTATTAATGTCGATTATATTTAGAAAACATAATGTATTACATAAAGTATGAGTATTTATTTTTTATTTGTTCAAAATATAGTAATAATTATAAAAATTTTGCAGTGCAAACATGAAAAATAATTCCAGTACATACATCATCAGTATATTATAGGTATTTTTGATAATATATTATGTATTATGATATTTATTACGAGCATGTTAGTGCTATCATAAAGTAAAGTTTGCTTTGTAAACAATACTCAAGTTAAAAAACAAAATCTATATTATCATAATGTTATATTGATTATTATATCTTGATTCATGATGAAATGAAAATGTTTTGATAAATAAAAGTAAAAATAGATAATAATATTAAATATTATACACCGTTTTAGTAAAAAAAAAGAAGAAAAGAGAAGTACACTGTGTAACAATGTGGAAGACTAGTAATATTTCTTAGAACATAGATCAATCAAAAACTGAAACAGGACAACATGTAATTTTCATTCTTTATAATTGACTCAATATAATATTCAAAATTAAAATAGAGAGTATTAGGTCATTTCTTCTATTTTTCAATATGTAAAATATAAAATGAGAGTATAAATGGGTAGAGTGTTATATTGACTTTGAACTTTCTCTCATTTTCACTTGTCCTTATCTAAAAATGTAGTAATTGATGATATTGTGGATGAGAGTAGGGAATTATCTTCCTTTGTAACATTTGAAGAAGGTTGGGATGGTTTAAGCATTGAATTTGATCTAGTTAATTGTAAAATTGATGTCCCTCCCGGTTTTTTGTGCTGTTCTAGGAAATTTATAAAGTATGCCCATAGTTTTGTAGGTTCCGCTGGATCAATTTTGGGTATCTACAATGATAAAATGAAATGAAAAATTTAGACATACCGCGATGTACGTTTTTTCTATATTTTAGATTTTTTTTTTGTTGTAGAACATGCAGATAAAAAATAGAAAGCGTCATTTCTTTTAGAGTAGTGTTTATTTTATTTTAGGTTCCTCACTTCATAGTTTTGACATAAATAAATCCCCGAGTAAACTCCAATGAGAAATGTGATCTGTAAAATAAGAAAAAAAAGAAGCATTTTTATGTTTGTCAAGTCAAGAGTCTAGAGTAATCAAACAAGTGATAAATGATAAAATAAAACCTATAATAACAGAATAAGTAGTAAATAGTAATAAATAAAAAAATAAGAATGCGTTGAGTATAATAGATATGTCTATTGTAAATATTGTAGGGAAAAGATATTAATCTAGAATTGCATACAAGAGCGCCCACCAACAAATGTAAGGAGATGAATATGATCAGGAGGAAGTTCCATATATACGTGAAAACGGCCCACATTTTTAGCTTCAGCCTCCTACATGAAAAATGTAGAGTTGTTGCTCAATTCCAATTTTAATGTTTTGATTTTTGATGATCCCAAATCACTAATCTTGTCTTGAGACTATTTAGATTGCTCTTCTCAAGTCTCTAATCTTGAATCTTCAAGTCGTAAACGTAAGAAAAAAGGAGAATATGTTCATATCTGAAAAATCAAAAAACAAATTGTGAAAAAGCAATAAGAGCACAGTCAGTAATCTTTACTATTTATAGTCTTTAGGGAAAAAAAGTAAAACAAAACATTATCTAAACAGAATGTCTACATTTTATCCTGTTCCTAAAACAAGAGGAAATTTAAATACATTTTCTGTTTTCTATAATCTCTCCATGTTTTGGATTTTAGATGGATGTGGATTACGAATCATGAATACATGATTCGTAAAAGGTAAAAGATCTAAAGTATAAACGATACAAATCTTGTTCTTCTTGAATCTTGAATCCCAATTACAATTTCTCAACCAATTCCATTTCCACATTTCTATTTCTTTGACTATTTCACCTTGCAACATTTGACTTTCCACTTTTGACTCTCATTCTCCAGAGAGATATAAATTTCACCGTCTTTACATGTTCCTACATATATTATTGTATCTCTTGAACAGTATTTTACCTTTTCCAATTTCCCCATTCCGTTTTCCATGAAACGGGTTAACTAGAAAGTTGAAAAGTGGGATAAAGAATTGAGATTGAAGGCATTCTCTATGTTATCCAATATATCGAATATCACAGCATGTACAATGTACATTTTACATGCACACAACATGTAACGAATTCTACATTTTTCATCTTTCTCAGTTTCTGTAGTTCTTAGGTCAAATTCATGTAAGCAGTATATGTAAAAGAGAAAAACAAGATGATGAGAATGGGGAAAATTTCAGCATTTACCAAGAATCTAGAATTTTGTCTAAATAAATTTTAGAAAGCAGACAACAGATAAATGCTGGAAGGAGAAAGGAAAATTACTGTGAGTGAAAAGTTTTTAAGATTCTCTCCATGTATTTCAGATCTAAGCATAGAACGGGAACTAGAAAGTGGGAATACATATTACATATTGTATGTTGTATAATATTGTATCTAGTGTCTAGTATCTAGGAGATGAAATATCTAAGAATGACAATGAATGGCTGAATAGACGGATCGAATTGGAGAAAGTCCCTTGACGTTATTTGTATTTTGTACATTGTATTGTGTATTATTTGTACTCATGTTTCTCGTGTAATTGTGAAAGGGCATACACAGGAAATACGAGGAAGAATGGAATCAATAGAACAAGAAGGAGCAAACATGGTTCAAGTTTTTATATAATATTAGATTTATGAATGTACATTGTACATTGAGTGTGTTTTCTATTTTACTCTTTCTCTCTTCCAAGTAAATATGCATGTATATAATGTGCACTCTATAGAACTGTCTGTCTGTCTGTCGACTACAAGTACAACTACAACCATCAAAACTCGTCTCGGGTTTAATGAAATTAATGAGATCTACTCTGCTTCGCTCGTTCCATGATTCATTCAACCGAAGAAAAACGTAATTGTACTAAAAAAAAAAGAAGAGGAGGAAGAAAATACAAAGAATGAACAGACCATAGACCATACAACCAGAAAAAACTAGGAACTAGAAACTAGAATATGAAAGCTAAAAGGAGAAGAAGATGAAGAAGAAGAAAAAAAAGGAAAAGTTTCCAAAGTCCTTAGCCTCAAAACTCAAAACGCTCAACCCTCAACTTATAAACTGTAAACGATATTATTATATAAAATATAAAATACCAAGTTCAATGTTCAATGTTCAAGGGGAACAATAAAAAAAATACACAACAATATATTACAAAAAACATACAATACACACTAACTGCTCGCATTTTCGCATTTCGCATTTATCCGTCCACAGTCTACACATAAAGTAGGAAAGCTAGAACTACTAGAAACTAGAACCTATTTAGAATCCAGAAACTAAAATACGAGTAATAAAAAATCCAAACACAATATTTTACTATCAAGATTTCATTCTATTCTATATTCTATGCATTGTGTTGTATTTTGTATTCCTCGTGAACCAGCAAACAGAGTAGATTGTGTAAGTGTATAGTTCCTATTTGTTAGATACAAGATACAAGACGCACAAAAAAAAAAAAACTTTTCAACTTTTGTGTAAAAACAACAGTAAAAGTTCCACTGTTCTGTTCATCTCATCGTTAGGAAGTCAACAACAAGGAAGTATCTACAATCTACAAAATACAAAATGTATGTGTGTAATACAGTGTAGAGTGGGGATATACCACATGATGCTCTTTAACTCTTTGTATAGTTTGTAGTTTGTAGCCTATTTAGACTTTAGGCTGAACGCTAGAGTCTAGAATCTAGAAATCTAGAATCTAGAGTCCGGAGCATGTACTTTGGAAATTCCTGGAAGAAGGATTCATTGAATGAGAAGCCTTTCTTTTCCACTAGCATTAGACTCTCTTTTTTACTAAGTAGCAGATAAAATGACGATGATTAGTTTTTATAAATGGAGGCAGCCATGCACAATACACAATACTACACACTACACACTCCACACATAATATATAAATGGTAAAAGTTCTGAGTTCACGAGCACAGTTATTTACCAATGTAATTTGCAAAGTTTCCTCTCTCTTTGAACTTAAATATGAAAAGAGGTATTATATTTTATGAATAGAGAAAGTTTAATTTACTCTCAATGTGTACACTATACACATTTTAGGTACTGGTACTATTAGTATTTAGTTGTAGCATGCATCTGTGCATTCTTGAGTCACTATTCACTAATTTGACACACTGTCAGACTCCCTACACTCTCTATTCTGTACTCTGTATTCTGGACTCTGTACGTGTATTTAGTATTTAGTATTCAGTATTCTATTCATTTATTTTATTTGTGTTCAAAAAATTAAAGGGAGCAAGTAAACTTTTACAACTTACACACAATAATAATTATTTACAATTTACAATTTATGTAATTATTTTGTTATGAATGAACTGTTCTGTTCTCTTTCCTCTTTTTTCTATTCTATATTATTCTACTTTGTGGATTGTGGATGAATGGACTTGAAACGATTTCAACTGAAACTTTTGAAACTGCAAACTGGAACTATAGCACTGGAGCTGGGCTCTTTGCTCAATACTCAAAATTCTACCGGATTTTTAGACCATGGACTATGGTCTGCATGGACGTTGGTCTACTGTAAACTGTAACTAATGATAAAAGGTTTTTTAGATAGATGTGATATTTTAGATTTTAGATTAAAATGATGGAAATAGGAACCACACCCGATCCGACCCGACTCAATCCACATAATATATAATATACACAAGGCACAAAAACTATAATCTTCATGCATGTTTTCACGCAGTTAAATAAAATTATTCGGAATTCAGTGAGATAGATAATAAAAAGAATAATATGAAAAAAATTGATCGATTCAAATATTCTGTACTTACATTTCGTGATAATAAATTATCCAAGTATAAAATATTCAAGAGATATAAGTATACGCCTGCAGTCTACAGTCTACACACGACCCACGGTTTTATGACAGTAAAATAATAAATTCTTTCACTAAATAAAAATAATTATGATAATTCCCTTCACCCTGAACACTGAACACTGTCAAAAGTCACAGTTTCAAGGGAGAAGTTCACTCTTTCTTCTTTCTTCTTTTTATATTTCACGGCTGTTCTATTATTTGTTTTTCTATCCTCTACCCCAGACGTTTTCTTTGGACTTTATTGTGAATTGTGAACCAGAAACCAGACAGAATGTGTAAGAAAATTAACAAGAAGATTGGTGGTAGGTTGTAGATTGTAGACTGTAGGTTGTAGACAGGAGAGACACTGATGCATTTTAGTGTGCGTATCGCGTATCAGTGTACTCTGTACCAATACTATTAAAAATACATGGGAGCTAAAAATATACTTTTTCTGTCATTCCTCTCACAACTGCAGTAGATTAACGGTTGGACATGTTCCACGTTCTGCCTACTCCATACTCCAGACTGTACTCTGAACTCACGTATATGTAAATACACATCTATATTATTATTATTATTATGCATCTTTTATAATCTATATGATATATCCACAATCCATTTCACGAAACAAACATGATCATAATAATATGCATCACATTTGAATTTATATTATACTCCACATGGGAATTTCGGTAAAAACCCGTATAAACACACACACTAATAATAATAATGATAATAATAATAATAATAATAAGAGTAACAGTGTATTTGTACATTGTACATGGTAAAAAAAGTCGGGAGAGTTTTAGGGTTTACCGAGAGATAGAAATGTGCATCTGTTTAGTTCATAGTTACTAGTTTCTTCTTCATATAGTTTTTGTTCTATTTTCGGACTCTTTTACTCTTCTTTTATCTTTTTCTTTCATCCTTTCATAATGAGAATGAAAGTTTCCGAAATAAAAGAAGAAGAGGAGGAAGAAGATAGAAGATGAAGGAAGGGGAGGAAGAAAAAGTTTTGTAATAATATTAGATAAACGAAAGCTAAATATTTACTACTTACTACAACGATTAATACACAGCAGACACAATTACAAAGGATCAAGTTAGTGGTGAAAGGAAAAGGAGTAGACTTCTTTCTTCTTTTTTCTTTTTTACTTGTTACTTCTTTGTACTTTTTACATGTAAATATATGCCGTAAAAGTATTTTCTATATTGTATATATATTTATTATTTATCTTTGAGGAATTTTTTTGGGTAAAGTTTTGTGGTCGTAGTATTGTTGTTGTAGTTTATTTTATTTTTCATTATTATGTAAAGTTTTGCATATTATATAATATATCAACACCTTGAACCATGAAAATACTTTGGTAGAATGTTTACATGCCACGAGGTCTTAGAATATTCCAAGTATATTATTCTTTCTTTTTTCATGTTGAGCCTGTTGTCTGTGGTCGTTCTACATTTTTCGTGTGTATCATAATATTCATAATTAATATTTTAGACAAACTTTTCAAAAGGATGTGCATAAAAGATAAAAGGTAGAGAGTAGTAGAGAGAGAAAGCAACACAAAGCTTTTGAGCTCAAGTTTAACTTTGACTCTTTTTGAGAAATTTTGGAATTTTTGTATAATAATTATTATACTAGTTTTACTAGTACACTAGTACACACACCCAAAGACCCTCATTTAGTACAACTAGAAATCAGAAAGTAAAATGCATATAAAATCTTTCCATTTTGTATTGTGTAGTTTATATAGTCAAAAAACTAAATAATACAAAATACAAACCATAAACCCTAACTTTGAGATGATGTGAAAATGTACGTGTAAATCTTTAGCTTTAGACTACAAACTATAAAGAAGTATGATGATGATAATAATGCCTTTTGATGACAAGATGAAGGTGGGGAAAGGAATTTGGACTTAAATCGGAATCGGAGCACCTGAATGTTTTCCCATTGACTTTGCTTGACTCGGCTCGGCATGGTATGTCATGGTTGAAAGCCTCAAAGAATTCACATTTGAAATTCAGTTTTCCATCCAACCTCCAACCATACCATATAAGTATAAATATACACGATGTACCAGATTAAAGACTACAGTCTACAGCCATCATATTCTCAGCCATCATATTCTCAGCCATCATTTCAACTTTTGTGCATGCAGATAAAAATACATATGTACCCTTTGTATCCAGTAACATGCGGGTAGTTCTGCAGACATTCTGCATAGTTTCCTTTTGATCAAACTCTTTTGTGAGCCGAGTTTGCTATTCGCTATGACTCTGGAAACTGGAAAACATGGGGAATGCAGGAATATATTATAGTCTGAAGTCTCTGTAGTAAAAGTACACATGTATTTCGTTACCTCGACTATTAGTATACTACTTAGTATATATTTTGAGAATATTCGTATTTCTTATTCGTATAATTCGTATTAAACTTGAGCTCGGAAATCTGTGGAATGAATCCGGATTTTACATTCAGATTTGCTTCACTGGGTCTTTTGTATAGAAAAAAAATACTGTGTCTTTCCGGATTAAAGGAATGTGATTGTGATGAAAGAAAAAGCTCTCTACCATCCACAATCCACAACCCACTATTCAGCATTCAGAGGCCGGAAGAAAAAAACCATCATCAAAGAATCATCCAGTTTTCTCACTAGCACTTTTATTCAATTAAATGGAAACCCTACATCCGAATCCGACATCCGACATTTACACATTTTACATTGTCCTTTGCTACTGTACACCTTTACTATTTTCCTCTTTTCCCATTATGTATGCATATGTATATAATCTCATATTATTTAGACTGCAGACACTAGACACAGGACACAGGTATTTGCGACCTGAGAAGTGAAAAGGTACCTTACATAGAGAAAGGTGAATTGAGAAAGGAGGAAAAAGGTAAAGAAAAGAATCGAATCTCAGAATCTATTTTTAAAAATGCAATAATAACATATAAATTCAATTCAAATGTGCTCATACATACTTTTAAAATAGATATGCTTTTACAATACTTTTATAATACGTAGATGTAAAACTTTGCTATATTATTATGTTCTCTAAGGGTTCCAAATTCAAAAGAGATCATATAATATATGTAAAAAAAAGTATAACAAAACCTATTACAGTTTGCAATATAAAATAAAATGCTGTGCTCCGAAAGAAAAAATACTTGTTTTCTTAACAAAAGAGTTTAGCATAAAAAAAGCTTTCATGGGGTTAGTCTTTCTAGATTCTAGATGTAAAATGAAAGAATTGAATAGAATTTAGAATTTGTATGACACACGCCATGTTTTTTTTTACCTGTAATATTATGAATATTAAAGGTTATAGGTTATAAGCTGTTGTATGTTGGATTATGCAAACTCAATGTTCAATGTATTCAATGAATTTACAAAATATATTCTATCAGCAAAAGACACTTTTCCCCAATTCCCAACTTTCTTCTCATAAAATTGGAAATTGAAAAGAAAATTTACAATTTAAAGCAATATCCAGAGCCTCTCAGAATTCGGAGTATTTCCATTGAAAATTGAATAGGAAAAATACATTTAAATCTCGTTAAAATGTACACTGTACACACCCACACATTTCATACATTATTCTTTTATATTTAGTGTGGAGAAAGATGATGTGAAAATTTCAAGAAGATTAGTCCAGACCACTTTCACGCGTACTTTTAATCGAAAAAAAAGTCCCAAACTTTCACTTTCACCAAAGACTTTCCTCGGAGTTTCAACTAACTCAAACTCTCACTTAAATTTTGATGAATGGTTTCATTTTCCGTTCCCTGCCACTGAATAATATTATGAAACAGTAACAACTGTATTTTACAGTTTTCTACACATCATGGCATATGGCATATTATGGCATTCTAATTTCTAATAAAATATATTTTAGTTTTTACACAGAGTTAATTTGTTGCAATGGCTACAAATTTGCATGATTTTCCATTGTGTTTCTTTGACTCAATTTTATGAATTGGAGATGCATTTGTCGTAAAAGCACACATTACACAGCATCCATTCATCTCTCATTTTGTACACACACACATGTTTCGAAATTCGAATTCTTTCTTTTGCAAGTTTGAGGTTTGAAGTGCATGTGCTCTGTTTGCTCTTTTGCACTTCCTCGCTCTTGTCGTTCTTTTCTGTTGTGGGTTGTGGCGGTTGAAGAATCAAGAATCAAGATCAAAGATCAAAGTGGTTCCGGATTTAGATTTAGTATTATTTATGTTATAACTTGGAGAATTTCCATGAAAAACTAGTTTATTTAAAACAAAATAGTGGCTTCGGTGTACAAAAGGTACAAGTTATAAGACATCTTGAAATTCGTGTACAAATGCATTTTAGTGTTTTTTGACGTTTACTGTTACTCGTTACTCTTTATCCCTCATTCCTCAAGATTCACAAAACAAGATTTTTTTGAGATAATTAAAGACAATAAACAGGATTGACAACAGATTTGAGATTGAACTTTGACAAAGTTATGGATGCGGAGAAAGACTCAATTTTTAGTTCACTTCCACCAGAGGTTTTTATTTTTATTATGAAAGAAACACACACATGAAAAATATGAATTATGAATACTGAATGCATGATTACTGATTTTTTTCAGGTACTTTGTGATATATTCAAATGGTTGAGTACGGAAGATCGTTTAAGATGTCGTCATGTTTGTGTTCGTTGGAGTTTCTTTTCGTCGTATGGAATGAGCGTGAGAATTGAAAACAAATATTTAAAATTTAAAATGTCAAAATAATCAAGAATCAAACATGATTCAGATTTTGATTCAGAAAGTTTATTTCGTTTTTTGTTGTTGTAAATTTTCCATCAGTTTCTGCCAAAGTTGACGGACCATTCGATGTCGGATGTTCTTCAATGTCGTCAAAAGATAGAGACGCTCCTCGTGGGTGACCTCATTCAACCCATGCCCATCGCCTGTCGTCGTCAGAGGGAGACTCTCGTTAATCTCAATTTCCAAAGACTCAAGAGGATCTTTTTGGAATCAAACATTTCCACAGCAAACATACACAAACTATTGGAAAATGTCCCTTACCTTGAAATCCTGGGGTTTATGGGTTCTTTCCATTCTTTTCCACAAGGGATTTCCTTCAAACACCTCACCTGTATTCAGTTTCAAAAGATGGACCTTCCAAAAAAAGAAAGGGCCTGTCTCACCTCCCTCCTCAACACTGGTTTCTTTCCTTGTCTTAGACGGGCAAATTTCGTCAATGTAGATTTCTCCTCTTTCCCTCTCTATCTAGCCATTCATCGATTTGTAGTTAATCACAAGAGAAGTTTGAAAAATTTTATATTGAGTGCCCCTACCAAAATTGTATTAACTGGAACTGTGGATGTCAAATTTCGGAATTTTTATGAATCTTTTGAAGAGTATCAAGATGTTATGAAGCGGATTTCAGAGGTCAAATTGGAAACATTATGGGTCAATGCAACTAATTTTGAGGGGCTCAGTCCATGGAATTTGAGTTCTCGACTCGTTGAATCTCAAAAAAATCTAGAGTGTCTACTTTTAGATGGAATTTGGTTCTGGTCATCGGTAATAATAAAAAATTAAAAATTTCAATTATATTATTGTTTTATTTCGGTTCAATAGTTTTAGAGGCTTGAAAAAGCTAAAAATAAAATATAAAATGATAAATTATCTTTATTATATTAATTTTTCTTTCAAGATACAAACAGGAGTTCTCAAAATTTCCGAAATCATTGCTCAAAATTCTAAAACCCTTCAAAGATTGAAACTACCTTTACTCGTGTGTGATGGAAGTCTGTTACAACAATGTCATAAATTGAAAGAACTGGGAGTTTTCATTAGTGGAGATCAACTGGATGCATTCGGCCTCAGTGTGTGGGATTCTTCGCTGTCTAGTGGTCAGTTTCAACTTCAATTCATAATTAATAATATTATCAATAATTATTATTAATTGACCTTTTTTTCAATTTTCAATTTTAAATCTTCCCACAGTCCACCTCCTTCCGCGAACTTTGAAAATCCTAGATCTTCATCTACCTGTTGAAATTTCAAAAATTCTATGGATTTCTCAAAATATCAAAGTGGAAGATTTGATTTTTGCTGGTAATCATGAGGAAGTTTGGACCCTGGCCATCCTTCAGAGAATTTGGCAGTGTACAAGCCTGGTAAAATGCCACTGTTGGGTTAAAATTAGTAAGACTCAAGCGGACCGTGTTCAACAACATTTTCAAAATACTCCAGGACTCCGAGGTCAAGTGATTTTTGAGAGTAATAATCGAAGAGCTCTTGTTGAATATGGAGTGAAACGATAGATGAAAAAAAACATGTAAACTTTTGGAATTTGGACAATGAACAAAGTTACCGTACTTTATCCCTGTTAATTTAAGTTGAATAATTGTGAATTTATACGTGTTCAATATTCAATACTCTAAACTAAGGCTTCTTTTCTTGCTCACTTTTTATCAGAGTGCCTAGACATTTGAAACATGAAAAAATACTAACTTTTCAGTGATATATTACGAGAATTACGAATTATGATTTATGATGCTTTGAAAATTGAAACCGTTAAAACGTGTGCTCTGTGATAAAAAATAATAATATTATTCCGTGTGTAGTAAAATCATTGTATTTTTTTATTTTTGTACCAAACGATGTACAAAAAAAAAATAAGGAAAGAATGTTTGTCCCTGTACATAAAAGCAATAAAAAAGTTTTACACGTTTAATAATAAATAAATAAATAAATGGTAACCTATATAGAAGGTTGATATAAAATAGACATTATTATTGTTAGCATATTATACATTATTGAAAATATGTAGGGTACTTTTTACTCTAATTTAGAATTTATGTGAATTGTGAATAGTTTAGATTTTAGCATAAGTTCTTGTCTTTTACAATAAATGAATATAATATTTTCGCTAGTTAATTATTATAGAAAACGCATCAAGACCCTAAATTCATTTCACATTTCACTTGGATAAAATTAACAAATATTATAGAAAAGGTTCAACTCTAAAATATCTAAACTACATACTTAAATACATGCGATAAACAAGTAATTGCAAGAGAATGACAAGAAGAGAGTTTACACAAAATACAAAATGTATAAAACTGTTTTTTGAAAGACTTGAGAGTATTTTGTCAAGTGCCAAAAGATCACATCGTCACTCTACTTTCCTCTTTTTGTACAGGGAATCAAGTTTGCTGAGCAATCTCAATATAGTTTCTTCGTGGTAAGGTTGTGAGATAACTTGAATTCCAATTGGCATTCCGATTGAATTGGAAAATGCCTATAAAATCACAAATAAATTATAAAATAAATGACGAAGCACAAAAAATGCACAATATCATTATTTTCTACGAATCTAATTTGAAGTACATGAATGATATAAATAAGGATTATTGACTAATTACTTGTTTAGCTTTTTTCAAAATATAATCGCCTTCATCATCATATTTATTGATATTTTTTCCACTTTCAGTGCCAAAGCGTGTAACTCCGACAGGAAAATCCAAACAACTCCAAGTCATCGTGTAGGATGCCTCTATTTAATTTATAAACCATTATATTCTCTAACCTGTATATTATTATATTCATAGTTTGTACAAACTTTGTATGTAATGAAAATGACAATTATTATTACGTATTAATTTCCTGTTGTCTTCCGGTGTTATGGCTGGAAAGGCAAAGACAGGAGATAATATAGCATCCAGTTGAGATGACTTCATCTTCTCCAGGACTTCATTCCTCAGCTCATTTCTTCGCTGCCATAAGCGCAACAAGTCAACAGAGTTTGTCGCACCACCTTAAATAATAATATCAATGCGTGGTTTTTTTTTACAACCCACAAGTATTTAATTGTTTTCCAACAATGATTATTTTCTACCTTTCAACATCATTGAGATCCGTTTTGAGTATCCTGGAAACCAAGACTGACCTATTAGCCAAGCTAATAGGTCCTTCTTCCATTTTGACATGAATAAAGTTGGCCAAAATTCGATAAAGTCTGGGGATAATTCCGGCTCTTTCCGTCTATAAAAAATCATATAATATGTTTTAATAATAATAATAATTATTCAACATTCCAAAAAAATTTATACGAGTTAAAAGTAGTAAGCATAAAATGTATTTTGTTTAGTATTTATTTACAAGAGGTTCTTGAGAAATTCCCCTCCATCAGCAAATGCTAGGTCTGCAAATAACTTGGCGAGTTCAAAAGTATCTGGCAATTCAAAGGGGGTCAAAAAATGTCCTTCATTTTCCAAAGCATCTTTTGCATCCAAAATGGTTTGTGCCGTGTCACCCATCGACGGGAAAAATGGAAGACTTGTAATATAACCGATTCGTAAAGGTTTCTTTGAGTCAAATAGCTGTCAAAAAAAGATAACAAGATCTTCAAAAGTCCTTATTACTTATTAGTTTAGCTAATCATGTATGTAAGAGAAGGTGTCAAAAATGTGGTTTACCTTTTCATTCCATGGAATCGGTGGACAAGTTTCATCAAGGGAATGTTGTCGACCACTCATTGTTAAATGTTTGAATACAAAGGAAACTGTCTCTGCATTCTTCGCCATTATTCCAGGAACACTCGGTACTTTAAATAGGGTATATTTTTTATTCATAAATCCGTCCTGTACATGAGAAGTGTATAAACAAAAAAGAAAAACTTACATCCAACAGCCGGCTGACATGGTCGGATTCCCTTTGCACTGATAAATTAAGAAAAAGATTATTCTCATTTAAAAATTCTACTTATTTCCAAGCTCTAGTAAATAATGACAAATCAAAATATTTTATCCGCTCTTTCAATTTTCAAGATTCTTTTCTCTCTTACTTATTTTTTCACATTTTCTTTATTACTTAAATTGGTTTACCTCAATCTTCCAATAGTTGGTTTGATGGAGGAAATACCACAATTATGAGCCGGAGTTCTCAATGACCCTCCAAAATCCGATCCGGTGGAAATTAAGGCTCCTCCAGCAGCCACCAAACTTGCTGAACCCGAAGATGATCCGGCTGGCGAAACATTTGGATTCAATGGATTTTTGGTCTCTCCAAATATCGGATTATGACTGCCATTACTATTGAAAAAAGTCAACAAAAGATAATAAATTAAATATAAAAAGTCTTCCATAATAATTATCCTAAAATTTCAAAGAATACTAAAATATAAAATAATACAATGAAAATAAAAATAAAACCTTAGAAGAGTTTGAGGCACATTTGTTTTTGCAAAAGGGACACATCCCAGAGCCACCAAAGACTGAACGAGGGCTGATGAGGACAAGGCGGGTTTGTACAGGTTTTGACCTAGACCCAAAGTTGAGTCCATTCCTTGAATATCATGATCATCTTTAATCGCCACTGGGATTCCAAACAAAGGCCGATTTTCAACATCTCCAGTCTCTAGATGCAGCATGTCCAAATTCTCAGCCATTTCCTTTGAATAGATTTCATCATCTCAATTATTAATTATCATTACAAAATATGAAATGCATCATCTCAATTATTTTAATTAATAGTGAACATGTTTCATACGATTGCCTGCGGAATCCAGAATTCAGTAACACAATTCAGCCGCTCTGTAACTTGAACAGTCTTAATGAAAAAAAAAGAGAATAAAATAAAAATTCATCAGCACATTTCAACTTTCAAACCATAATAATATCGTAATATATCATTAGGAAATGAATAATATTCTCAAACTTTGAGGACTCAGAACAAGAGAATTACATCGTAACTTTGTTCTTTGTCATTACTGTGCATTACAAATTACACATCACAAAGTATTAATATTGTAGATTGTACATATTAAAACTGACCTTGGCAATGAATGCATGTAAAACTTTCACAGCCGTCACCTCTCCTCTCTGAAGTTTCTCTCTGAGTTCATGAAAGGGCAGACTCGTGATTTCCTGGAATTCTAAAAGTTCTGCCTGTGAAAACTTTCCAGTTCCAGTTTCATCATTTGTTTCTTGTTCTTGTGCTTGTCCTGGTTTTGGTTCTGGTTTTGGTTTTGAGGTTGATGTTAATGTTGCTCTGTAATTATAAATTTCACATAGACTCTGGAATTCCTCCTCTCTCTCCTGCTTCTTCCTCTGAATGAGTCTTCTCACCCTCTTCTTTACTTGTGAGTCATTTCCTCCAACACCACTCTTGAAAATGAGGAGAATCCCACTGATGAGGAATAGAGCCAAGTACAGCATGTACACCATGTAAACACAGGGAACCGTCCAAAACAGGAATTTTCCAGGCATTTTTATCCAGTGTATCAAATATCAAATATCAAGTATTTAGTTTGTACTTTTAAAATATTTTGCTAGTAAAAAGTAAAACCTCAGAAATCATATAGGCACTTTAAATTGTAAATTGTGAACTTTACACTTTACACGTGGTTTAAAAAGTACAAACAGTCATGATATTTACTTATTATTTATGTAAAAGAAAGGGAACTTGACGAGATTAAAATTATACGCGCCTTCCAAATTCAATTTTTCCTTCAAATTAACAAATGTGTAATGTTTAGTGTTTAGTGTGGAGTGTGGAGTGTAATGAGTAATGAGTCGTGAGTTTCGTTTATAACTTGCATATTATAAAGTATAAATACATATACATATACAGCAAACAGCAAAGATATTCACTACTCACATGAGTTAGTAATGACGCAATAGCCAAAATTATATCTGTACTTAGTACAGTAGTTATAAGTGTGTATCTCATATTACATTTAGTTTTGGGTTTTAGGCTGAGAGGGGTGATTTGTGATTCGACATGCTAATGAGTCCTCTGTTATGCACCACGTATGATGTACGATGTACGGTATGGTAACAGTGGAGCAGGAAGTTGTAGTGCTGTAGTGTTGTAGGTTCTAGTGTCCTAGTATTGTAAATTGTATATTCATGAGCATTTTAGAGTACTGAGTATTAACTTTTGACTTTTAACCTGTGTACTGTGTACCTATTTCTCCTATTTGTATTGCTCTTGCTCTTGTCAAGATAAGTACACAGTACACAGTACACATCCACCTGACACTTGTTACTTTTGTTATGTGGTATTTGTATAGCATGATGCATAGTAGAAAATAAGCAGCATGTGTAGTGTGTACGGTAAATTTAGTATTGGTTTAGCCTTGAACCTTGGTTAGTGTATATTGTATATCTATATGTGTGGAAAAATAGAGTTATTCATATTTCACACCTTACAAATTATAGACATATCATACAAGATATAAGTATAGTTTAAGCATTATACACAGTACACTGTAATTGTGATTGTGTATTGTGTATTGGTTATCGGTATTTTGCATCTATGTACAATGTACAATATATACATTATACATGCATAATATTATGCACCCCATTTTTTGTCCCTCGGTATGTTTTGTTTTATTTTAGGGAGGTGGAACGGGGAAAATGGAGAAGGCTGGAGTGTTGATATTTGTGATGCATGTTTTGCTTTAAATTTTATTTTTTGCTCTGTCCACCGTCCACTGTAGAAATTTCGGAATAAATTATGCACATTTATGTACGACATAGTCTGATGAGTTTGTTTACTTCCTCCCTTCAGTATTTGATTCTCGATTTACTACACATTATAGATATAGGTACGTGTAATAAATGATAAAGTATCTACACACAACTTGACTAATGCGTACAATGTACAAGTAAAATTACTTTGAAATTCAGAATGTAGAGAACATGTTTTGCTTTTTGCCTTCATAATTTTAATAGGATTTTGTAGTTTTGGACATGTCATTTGTTTTGTTTGTATTTTGTATCAGTGGATGTGATCAGAAAGAGGGGAAATGGAAATGGAAATGGTGATGGGTATGTAGAATGTAGGAATCGGAAGTCGGAAATAGAGTGCCACACATGAAGTGTCCACAATTGACAATCGAAAATGTTCAATTTGGCTGTTCATTTTTCATTCCGTGTTCTATATTCCATGCTAAACATATGAGAAATGAGTGAGGGAAAGTGGAAATAAATAAATAAATAAATGGACTGGTGGTTTTATCATAAATCAAAAGTCGAAATAGTGGAATAGAAATAGAACGTACTCTTTTACTTTTTTTCATTTTCATTCAAAATCAAAAACAAAAAGTGCAAATAAAAATTATGATAATGGATAATGAGTAATGTACGTGTGTGTAAAGTGTAAACGTAAAAAAACCATGAATTTCATGTATTTGCATGAGAAAATACAAACAAAAAGATGACAAAAATATGCACTAAGCTTAACATGAAGTCTCAAGTTTCCTTTTTTGATACCCGTAGAATGTCAACACAAAAAAATTCAGACACTATAAAATGGTCATTGAAGATCAAAATAAGTAGAAGGGGATTTTTATAGACGTCATTCAACATTTCAATCGACATCGTAATCGTATACTTTTTATTGTGGTGACTTCATCACGAGTCAAGAGCTAGAACAAAGCTAAAACACACCTACTTAGACATTTTAAGTAATATGAATAATGAATCAATAATGTATAGTGCACTCATGTACAATGTACTGTACGTTATACGAATAATACAGTAAAGAATTGTGTACATTGTACATTTTACCTCGTACCAAGTTGATGCAAGGAGAATTTTGCGGCGTATGCAGAATGCAGAATCAGAAAAGAGCGAGCGAACTGTCGACTGTCAAATGTTGAAAATGTATTATGTATTATGTATATGAAGACTCTTCATTGAAGACAAAGATATGACAAAATATGGATGAAGGACTTGTGTTTAATGTTTGATGTTTGATGAACTATAAACTATAACATCAACAATAAACAATAAACAGCAATAAATAGCAATAAACCACATTTATCTTTCATTTCATTTCGTCTTGTGATAATAAAAGCTTGAAATTTCTGACATGTGAAATCATCAAAATGACCCGCATCGTCAACATTTTACTTTCATCTCTCACCACTCACCACTCCTCAGTAAATGCATGCTATACATTTTATACACAAATGTATTATACTGTTCTTGGTACTTTCAATGTATTTTTGCACCTTTGGCATTATTTTCATAGCTCATGTAACATATATATTATATATTATAGATTAAAACGATAATAGATAATATTTAAGTCCCATTACCCATTTCCAAGTCACATGTAACTTATTGTGAAACTTGAAACGATCCTCAAAATACCGTAAAATGTAAAATCATTCAAGATTTACTGTCAATCACCAGTAGTTTTCATGTAGATTCTGAATTCCGAATTATAATATATTTTACAAAATCATGTGTAAAGTTGTGTGATTTTATATCTTGATTCATTCAAACTTGGAAAATTCTTAGAAATTCTGAATCAAAAATTGAAGGAGAAATAGAAAAGGTTCACAATGGCATTTTTTTAATATTTTCTGTTCATAATCATTTATCATTTATACTTCAAATGCTCGCGTACATGTTTGTTGAAATGGAATGGAATGCTAATTAAATTGAGGACAGAAAACATGAGAAATAAAATAAATAATATTATGACTCTGAAATGCATTAAAACGTGAATCATGCAGAATGAAGGAGCTAGAAAAAAAGAGAGGAATGGTCATTAGCATTTTAACTGGACTAAACTTTGCATGTTACACAAAGAGAAAATGAATGAATCAGTACTTGGAATAAAGTGAACAGAATGCAGATTATTAAAAATGTTCAGTACAGAGATATTTTGATGTTTGAAAAAATGCACAGAAATTTGTTTTGGATTTTTTGGCGACGGATTTAGAATTTAGACTGACGTGGAATTTCATGTTCATTCAATATTATATATCATCTATTCACGAGCCTTTTGAGTCTTGAGTCTTGAGATTAAATCATCACTTGAATTAATTTAATTAGAATTACAAGTATTGCAACTTGAATACCAGAGTACAAAAATGATTCAATCGTCCAATCATTTCTCAACTGACTCGAGAGTTTGAAAGACTCTTGCATCATAATAATATAAAAAAATATTAATGAAATATCTGACTTGAAATTTCAACAGAGTAAAGAGTAAATAATACATGAAAAAAAATAGTAGGACAAAGAAAAAAGACAAAGATAGACTTGAGAGACTCGAATAGAGAATAGAGAATCGAGAAGAGGAATTCAAAACAGGAAATAGATAAAGCTAACAAGTGTAAACAACCGGACGGTATAAAGTGGCTGACATGACCTAAAATCCACACTTTGTCAACTTCTCTTCCCTTTAGCCACTGTCCACTGTTGAACCAAGGAAAAATTTCCAGTGTAAGTGATTTTTCATTTAAATCTGTTACCGTTTGAAATTTTAAATTTGAAAAGTGAATCAAGTGTTTTAAATCAAAGTGGATTTTTAAATTCGATTAGTTTTTCTTTCTACAATAAATAAATAAGTTCATTCTTGAAAATTAGAAACTTTTGAATTTTGTATTTTGTTTTCTGTGATTATTTTATAATTTATAATATTTTGAAATATTAGTATTTTTGTGCCAAGTTTTAATATTATTTTGGTTTTGGTTGTGATTTGTGTGTTTTATTTATTTATTATTTTTCAGTGAGGATTTCCGAGTACTGAGTACAAGATGAATGTAAAAACTAGTTTGATCCTTTTGAGTGTCATTGGATTGGCACTCGCCGGTAGTGACTACAACTCCCGCGAATCTGGTGATTATGAGTCCGGTGAATACAAACATCATCATCACCACAGAGACTCTTATTCCAGAGAGTCCTACTCCCCCGAATACGACTCTTATGAAGGTCATCATCGTCGTCACCACCACCGTGGCTCTTACGAAAGATACGGATCTGATGAATATGGCTCAGATGTCGAAGTTGTCGTCATCCCAGTCCCTGGACAACCTCCAGTCTTTGCTCCAAACCCAGTCTACGCTCAACAACCTCCAGTCTTCGCCCCAGTTTATGCTCAACCACCCGTCTTTGCTCCTGGTCCAGCTTATCAACCACAAGTTTTGGCTCAAGCCCCTTACTAAATGTCATCAGTAAATAGTCAAGGTAAGACGCCATTTTGTTTTTTCTCTATAATTTCTATTTTCTATTTTTCAATGTCCTGAAAATCTTTATCTTTTGTCCTGTCCTTTTTTGGTGATTTTAGTAAAATTATTTCAATGTTCATCTAATTTGACTCCTTTTTGTTCTTTTTGTTCTGTTTTTGAATTACAGGAGCGGACGATCCTCCATCTTCGGATTAGTCACCTTCTAAATAGATTTAAGTCATTTTACGTTTCGCATTTTTTTTCCACAAAAAAAAACAATAACAAAATAAAGATTTTTTAGTATTCAAAGACACCAAAAATGTCCATCAGCTATTTTTACCACTACAAAAATAAATAATATTCAAAGCAAATCAAAGAAAAATAAATAAAATAACACTCAAAAACATCCATTTAAATGGATAAAAAAAATGACAAAAAGAATCCAAATTGTTTCATTCAATGTTCAAAGTTCAAAAATACTTTCACATTATTTATTTCCTCAAGAAAGTATATCTTTACTTTTTATAACTCTTGCACAAAATTTGTTGCTTTCCTTTTTGTCACGGATGAATTTAACATTGTTTTTAATTGTAGCCGTATAGTTAAAAAATGTCATTATCATTTTGATGAATCAAAATAGTCCTAAAATGTTCTGTGGGCGGATGAGAAGCAAAAAATAATTTCTAAAATCAATTTTTACACACCAATTGTGATTATATCGTATTAGTTTGAAAACTCCTTACATACACGAATTGGTCACTAAAGTGGTCAGCCGTCCACAAGACATTTCAATAAATTGTTACTATAGTCGTCATGCGTATTTTATGCATAGAAAAAAAATTTCCACTTTTGTGGATAACAGGCTAACAAACAAAAAACAAAATTTCAACTATAGTGGGTAACCGTGACAAAAAGGTTAATTTTTAAACTTTTTTATCATCAGTCATGAGTGTTGCATTTTTTATGTTTATGCGAAATTGCTCAATTTACACTCGGATTCATCCTTTGTATTCTGCACTTTTGCACAGTTCATGAATATTTTCTGCTATTCCATGCTCCACAATTTTGCATAGTTTCCATTTGCATACTATAGTTTTACTTTCCAATTTTTGTAATAATTCGTTTCCCGTTTGTCAGTTTCATATCTAAATCAAATTTTTTATCTTTTAAAAATATCATGAGAACTGAGAAAAATGCTTAATACTTACTTCAGTTTCATACATTATTCTCTATTCGTTTGGTCTGACCGTTGCCAATTATTTTTATTGATGATAGGGAAAAAGAATTTCCTGCCCTCATGCATAATGTATAATATCTAATATCTACAAAATGATGCATGTTTGCATGATGTACATTTAAATGTAAAAAATGCTGAAAGTTGCAGTGATGAATTTCTGCATAATGCATAATCAATAATATTTTATTAGTAAACTGAGTGATGACTTCATTAAAATCGGATTAAAAAGCTTTTCTCTATATTCTATACTCTGTACATGCAAAATTTAATGCTAAATTCCCAATTCATCAGACATTATGTTGTGTCCTAAATCCAGAATTTATTTAAGAATTTCGTTTGTTTCATTTTCATCATGAAACACAATTTACAATCATGAGAAAAAATGTAAACAAATGCCAGAAGAGCCTTCATTGTGCACAGCAGGTAAGCATTTTGAGCACTGAGGATGATTTTGCTCTTGGTGTTTGTGTTTTGTGAGGTGTGAGACTAGAATCATGAGGTGAGCAAATGAAAGCGGATCATCATGAATAATAAATATGCAGGAATCATGAATACTGAATAGAAAAGAGACGCTTGAGAAAGGTGAATGAGACCATTTTACATATTATATTGTGGCAGAGAGAGAGAAAAAGATGAAAATGTCAAGTGTTGATAATCCGCAGAGGATTTAGATTTTAGATTTTTAAATGGGGGATTTCCCAAGTGCCCAAAGGAGTTTCTAAACAAAATCAAAAAAAGGCGTAAAAAATCCAGAGTTAAAGTTTTATAAAAAAAAATACTAAATATGCTGCATATTACATCTTACATCGTATTTTGCACCGCATAAAATATTTATGGATGGTGGATGGTGCAAGATGCAATATATATGGGATGTCAAATGTATAAAAGCTCATCAAACTTTAATCCGTTCATTAGCCATTGAGCATTGAGCATTGAAAGTTGAGAGAATTGAGAAACAAGAACGATTTGAAATTCATCTCCCTGGCTAATTCTAAACGTTAAATGTTGTGTTTCCTTGTTAAATCTCATGTTATGAGAGAGCAATCCAAAATCGAAAATTCAAAAGCCAGCATTCAACTTTAATCCTGTACCTTCTTTTTTGTTCTCTTCTATTTGAAATTGGAATTTTGAAACTGAATAGTGAATAGGTAATAGATCTACTGGATAAATACTGGAGAAGTAATACGTCACTCACATACATGCACAATGTATGTGGGAAAGAGAAAGAATGAAAGAAAGTAAAGGGGAGAAAGAGAAATGTCTAAAATCTAAAATATATAGTTCCTTGTCCAAAAATACTTGTATGTACATTTTGCATTTCCCATGCACTTATTTGTTTTAATACACTAGCACATTATTTACATACCTTTTGTGTATTCTTTACATTGTAAATTGTACATACAAATAAACTGGAATGAAATACGATGCTTTAGAATTCACACTTGATCTTGGAACTTGGATGCAGGAAACTGAACAACGTACAACGTATAAAGTGCACACTGAAGTTGGCACTACACACAAAACATAGAACACAGGATGCAAAACACAAAATATTATGGAAGGCTTTGAGATTTGAGACTTGAGATTGCGAAAGTGGCAAATGGTAAATGAACCACACGGAGAAACTTTTCACCCATTTAGAAACAGAAAGCAGAAAGCAGAACGAGGAGCAGAAAGTAAAACAGAGAAAGAAGAGAGTGCTAAGTGATACACATAATTCAAAGTCTCCTTCCATATTCCATTCTACTGTTTACGCCAACCTTCCATTTCCAGACATGACATTCATTCTCAAAGTCTCTCGAGTCTCCAGTCTCCAGTGTGTATAGTCTTTAGTCTGAGTCTAGAATCTAGAATGTTGGATTTATGCAGAATCTAGATTCTAGAATCAAGATGGAAAATTAATGTGTTTTCCTTTCAATATAGTAAATAGTAAATTCTCCATCCTCCATCCTCCATATTATTCCAAATTCTTTACAACTTGACATACATTTTCTATTTGGAATTTGTATTTATAATTTATATGAATGTCTTTTGGTAAAATTTACACTTTGTGATTTCTGCTTTCAATATGAAATGCGAAACTTGATGAGAATACTTGATACCGTGTTTTATGATTTCTGATCTATTTTCCATTTATCTTCTACTGTCAACTGTCATCAATCACATATCACATGTAAAGAGTAAAGAGTATCACAGCAGTTGACAGAAAAGCTACCGAGTTGTTCTGTCTCTCTCTCTCCTTCTTTCTTCTAGATTCTAGATTCTAGAGCTCTCTCTATTTTATATAGTATTTATAATTTACAATTTATAACCTTTACTTCCAAACGCACCAACAGGCAACGAGCACACGAGCTACAACTTTTCAAGTGATAAGTGATATTTATAAATTCATAAATCGTAAATCGTAAGTAGTCTTTTTTTAAAAACACGGCTGATTAACTTTTGACATTTTTTTCATTTTTTGTGTCTGCATTTGTTTGTGTATAATTTTTGATAATAAATAACAAGTATAAAATTTTGGTCTCCTTTGATTTTTTTTTTGCAGAAACCTCTGTTCAAAATGAGAGGAAGATTTATTCCAATTCTTTTGATTGTGGTGATGGCTCTGGTTCTATCATTTTCATCAAGGCTGGCTCGGGCGGACGTTTGCTGCTTCGCAAATGACAACGATGGGCACATTAGTTGTAATGATGGTTTTCCTGATGATGAAGCTGGTTGTTGTGGATGTAGAAGCTGTAGCCCATTTTGCTGTGACTGTAAAGGTGGATGTCGGGGACCTGGTTGTGCTGAATCAAAACGGAGGCGGAGGTCAGTTCCAGTCCTCATCCAGTCAACATCAATGACTCAGACTCAGACCACTGATGCTGGTACTGGTAATCGCTCTGCTCCTTTCCCGCCCAGAATGGACAAAAATTATGATGGCAGAGTGACTCTGAGTGAACTCAAGGAGTTTTGGAAACTTGGATCTGGAACTGAGGCTCAATATCAATATCAAAATCCATATCAAAATAAAAATCAAAGGAAAAGCTCCTTAAGAAAAACAGTGGCTGAAGTGGAAAGTGAGTTTAGAAGAGTGGACCAAAACTCGGATGGTTTTGTGGATCCCGTTGAATTACATGGACATTATTGAACATTTTTTACAGTTTGTTTTTATAAATCAAGTGTCTTTTGTCTATCTTAAGATAGATTGTTCCAGTCTCATCTTTTAATTTCATTAAAAAGTGCCATAAAAAATATTAAATAGTAAAATCTAAAATCGACACCAAGTTTCAAGCTTTGAATTTTGAATTTTTAACACGACGGGTGTAAAAATAAAAATGACTTTGTATCAAGTCAAAAAAACTTACACAAAATATCCATATTTAGTAAATATTACTTACAGAATACGGAATTCTCTTCTTACTTTTGTTGTTCTCATTTTTATCTTTTATCATCATCAAATTTAGCATGGACTTTCGGATTTTGGATTTTTCTCCGTCCTCCTGTTTCCATTGTGAGATAAAATCTTGAGACTTGAGTCTCATCTTGAGATATTCATGAATTTCATTCATAGGTTGAAGGTATTAAGATTTTAGATGCACTTTTTAGTAATTCCATTTCATTTTCCTTTTCATTCCTTTTCATTTTCCATACTCGATGCTCCATTTTCCATGCCATGCAAAAAAATTCAGAGGTCTAAGCACTTTTTGTCCCCCTGTGCATTTGCATTATGAATGAATAGTAAATAGAAGATGGAAAAGATGGATGAAGAAGAAGGAGAAGCAGATAAGACTGCTGGAGAATGGAGGATGGCGAATGGATTATGTGTACTTATTCTCTATCTTGAATGTACTTTGTACTTTTACTCTGTACACTGTACACTCAAATAATACTATGGAATAGAATATAGAATAGAATGGACCCCCAAACACCCATCCAGATTCACGTCTTCATTTTTACTGAATATTATTATAATACTGCGTTATGCTATAATATAAAATGCAAGAGTATATTTTGAACATGTGTATATTAATATAAAGTCTCAAGTCCCAAAAGGCTCTGCGACTCTCTTCCTCTTTCATAAAATTCTTATTCACCATTTTACATTTTACGTTACATTGTCAAAACTTAAAATGAAAAAAATGTAAAGAAAAAAATTCAAAACGGAAACGGAAATCAAACCAAAACCCAAACGCAACTTTTCGAGGTTCCAGTCTTGAGTTTTTTCTCTTTTTTCTTAGTAACCTGGAATCTAAAATTTTGAGCAGAGGAAATGAGACTATGGGAGAGAAATGAAAAAGGTCACTAGAGAGATTTAAATGGTAATGGTCGATGGTAGATATACAAAATATACAAATACAAATACAAAAGATGCAAAAGTATCTTTGTATAGGTATGAATATTATTATTATTATTATAGCTGGCTTAGTTCCAGCTTCCAGCTCCGTTTCCATTTTCCGTTCCAGTTGTAGGTGGTTTCTTCCTTTTTACTTGGACTGTACATTGCACATTGTACATGTATAAATAATCTTAATAACAATTGGGATTGAAATTACCATAAAAATGGAACAGCTATAAAATATAAAATATTTAGTACTTACATGCGGATATTAATATTGTATAAAGGATAAAATATCAAGAATCAAGAGTCAAGAGTCAAACATTTTCCTACACAGTCAGCAGTCAGCATATTCTACGATGAACGATGAAACATGAAATGTCAAACGTTTATAACTACAAAATATATTAATTGTAAGAGAAGAGTAAAAAGTATCGACAATCGACAATCGACATGTCAACAGAATATGTTTATTTGCTTCAAGATTCCAGATCAAGTTAATATTAGAGCTAACTTTGCAATTTATTCTGTATCCTGTATCGTATTGGCTATTGGCCAGTTTTTTTTTACAAATACCTTGTTCTCATGAATGATGAATGATGACATTGCGAGTATTCGTAATATCGTATACAACTTTTAGATCTAAATAATTATCATGGTTTACCTATTGATTCTTGATTCTTGATGCCTTCATGTACATATGCTCATATTTACTTAATCTTTTATGTACATTTATAGGTAAGAGGAAATACACATGACCTATTTTTGAGGAAGATGAAGAACTGAGAATTCTTGGTCTTGGAGATTTACCTTTGAATTCTTTGAAATGATTTATTGATAATTATTGACATTATTGATATTCATTCAGCATTCGAGAAATACTCTAGACTCTAGAATCTAGAATCTAGAATTAAAAGAATCAAAAGAATCAAGAATGTGGAAGAACAGGCTGTAAATTGTAAATAGTAAAAATATTAAGTGAAAGAGGATCATAAACCATAAACACACAACATATGCACATGATACATGAGACAGTATACAGGGCGCAGTGCAGTGTACATTTCCAGTTTCCAGTTTTGAGTTTTGAGGAGCACGCATGAGAGAACTCTGGATGATAATGTGTAGTACATGAATGATGAGTGCCTGTGTGCTTTTGCTTTTGCTTTTTGGTAGCTCAAGTCTCAAGTCTGGAATTCTGAGTTCCGAGTTCATAGAGTCTGGGGAGTCTAGACTCTAGACTCTGGAATCCAGAATCTAGAATTTAGAGCCTGGAGAATTCCACACAATTTTAGATCCAGTTGAGACATGTGAGTCTGAATTTGAGTTTGAATTTGATAAATTGAATCCATCTTCCTCGGGTATTTTGTCATCGTCATTCACAGTTCACAGACAAACTGTTTCATACTTTATACTTTATACTTTCTACACTCTACACACACGCATTACACTTTACTCTCATCTACAATCTACACACTACACATTACACATGTGTCCACAGTCCACAGTCTGTAAATTTTATCCATGTCCATGTCGATCATCACATGTATCTTTTGTACATCTCATATCTCATGTGGTGAATCAAGTTCTTCATGTGTACCATTTTCTGTCATTTTCAGTTCCCAGTTTCCAGTCTATTTCCATTTCTACTTTCTACATAATCTACTTGTGTCAATATACAATATAAAATATACCAAAATGTCCCTTATTCCTAGTGGACAGATGAAAATCCGATCCCATCGTTCGCTGGGTCTCAAATCATCTCAAATCTAAATTTTCAATGTACATATTTACTTTTTAGTATACATTCTACATTCTGTATTTTATTCACATAATCCATAATCCGAAATTTTGTACTGTAATACTTCAGCAACTCGCAATACATATTTGATATTTGAATTGTAACTGAGATACGCACATCACTCATCACTCATAATATATTTTAGGCTTGAGATTTGCATGGAAACTTTATATTTTGTAGACTTTAGACACATTAGACATTTTAGACGTTGGACAAGTAAATTCGTGTCAGCTGGTTGATTGATGATGGATGATGGAACGGCTATACAATAAACAAAAGACAAACTAAAGGCATATTTGTAAAGTATATTAGAGAAAGGGGAAGCATCGAAGATGGAAGATCGAAGCATGTTTGTCAAAAGAATTAATCAGTGTATTCAAAATCAAATTTCACATGAATAGATCGAGAAACACAACTTTTCTACTTTGTACAACTTGTACTGCTCGAAAATCAAGTGATATGTAGAAAATAATAATGAAGAGAGTATAAAATAGATAGATGAATATCAAACATCAAACATCCGAAATCTAAGACGCGACTGCTGCTCTACTTTTGTGTTTTGTGTGCACATCAGAGAAAGAGTGAAAGCACATCTCAGACTGTCATAAATCTTATTTTGTGGGGAATTAATAGAGCGGAAGTATGATGAATGATGAATTCCAGTTCTATAAATGACCAAAGAATCAAAAGAGCAAAAGATCAAAAATTAAAAGGTTCATCCTGGGTTTCAAATGTGAAATTTCAACCTTTTTATTTTTTATGTTTTCACTTTTCACTTGTGTCACCGATTCAATCATTTTGATCACTCACAGATCTACAAAATCTGATGATAATTAACAGAAAATTTACTAGAGTATTTAAATAATGGAGCTGAGATTGTTTTTGAAATAGTTTTTGTCATTTCAATTTTGAATCGGACATCCGTCAATCATTCAATTATTATCAATAAAAGATTTCAGATTTCAGATTTTAAGAGTTGAAAACTGAAACGAAGAAACGACAAAGGCAACGGCGTATACGATATACGAGATGTAAGCTTTGAGCTGAAAGCTAAGAGCTGCAAACCTGAGAATGGGAATTCTCATGTCTTGCAAATTACAAATTGTACAAGAGGTGAAAATAAAAAAGGTATTCACTAGTACAAAGTACAAACTGGTAACTAGTAAAACCGTGCCAAAAAAAATACCACACGCGGTGCAGAGTTATGTGCGACAGAAAATATAAAAGTCCTGAGATTCCAAAGGATTTTCCCTGGTTTTGCCAAATGCCAAAAATAAAAGATTTATGAGCTTACGATTAGGATTACGGTTTACGATTACGATTACACGGACTAGAGCGAGGACGATTGCGAATACGCGTCTCGCCTTGAGAAAAAATGGGGAAGTTTTGGTCGTTTTGGTCCCTTTGGTGAATGTGAATGGTGAACCAAACCCCAAACCAAACGGAGGGAAAAGAGAAACCCAAAAAACAGAAGACAAACTTCCTTTGGGATTTTCCTTTTCAACCGAGGAGAAAATCCAAGATTCAAGATTCGAGTGAAGAAAAATAAAGAAGAAGCTCAAAGCTCTATACAATCTATAAATCTGCAATCTATAATGTACAATAGATCATCTGTATGTAGAATGTAGAATGTAGGATGCAGACACATGGATACTTTTTCTTCGTTTGCACATGGACAGGGAAATACGGAACCCCAGACCAGAGACCAGCAGATTGTACATTGTAGATACATTTCCGTTTTCCGTTACCGGTCCACACTCTAGTGCGGTGCGGTGAAAAAGAAGTAAAAAGTAAAAAAAGAAAGTACACAGGGGAAAAAGAAGAAGAAGAAGGGTAAAACTGGAAAACACATGGCCATGTGGGTTACCTTTTTCTCCTCTGCAGCTGAGCCTCCAGCCTCCAGTCCTGAGTTCGGAGTTCTGAGTCATGAGCACGCACCAAGCCAACCTAAAACCAAAACTAAAGTATATGTACAAAATCACCTTGTTCATCTATCCATGTCCGGTATCCCAAATTCTCAATGCTCAATTCTCAATACTCAACTCCCACTACTTATTTACCGATAAGATACACATGAGGAAGAAGGAAGAAGAAAAGTTAAACCTTAGAAAATTTCAGACTTTTCATGTTCCTTGTTCCGTGTTCAGTGTTCAGTGTTCTGTGCCGTGGTGAATGGATCGGGTCATTAATTACTCGTATCTTTCTGCTTTCTCCTTCCTTGTTCTTCCTTCATTCTTCATTCTTCCTCCTCGTCCTCACTCCTCACCCGCCTTCAGTATTCAGTTTTCACCCAACCTTTTCCACGTGAATTCCAGAAAGAGAACAAGAACAACCTCCAGCTCCAGCTCCAGACTTGAGGCTCCATCCAAAAAAGAGAGAGCCAAAGCTGTCAAAACATCCAAAAACCGACAAGGCGCTCTTAATTTCTCGTCTCCCTTTGAAACCTCTCCGTCTCCATCTTCATTTCCATCTCTCTACACATTGTACATTTTGTATCTCCATCTCGAATCTCTCGAGTCTCTAGAGTCTAGAGCATGGCGTGATGTTATCCGATATCCGATATTTTCCAAAAATGTAATTTATAATGTATTCTGGATTCTGGAGAATATTCTATTACCTATATTTTGGATCTATCGTCTACATCCTATATTCTATCTTCTATCTCGTCTGGTGTTGACTGTTGACTGTGTAAAAATATAAGCCCTAGTAAAGTCTGTCCACATTCTACTAGTATATTCTATTTTCCATTTTCCATATCGATCGCCTTATTTACTCTCGCACTTCCCACTTGATTTTTTCTCAATTTTCAATTTTCACGTCTACATTTTTTGTACATTTTGTGTACACATGATAAAGTGACAATTTATAATTTCTGCATAATCACTTTACTTTTTCATCCAAATTCAAAATTCAACTTCAAACTCCAAACTCCAAACTCCAAACTTTTCATGTACTAGGAAATTATGAAATTATGCAGGACCAAATTAAAGGAAAAAAGTGACAGAGATTTTTATGTAAAAAATTATAGTCTATTTTTACTCACAGCTCACATTTTATAGTTTAGTTTGTAGTTGTAGTTGAGTTTTTTCATGTTTGGCGTTATTCATAATTTCCCTTCATAAGACTACATTTATACTGTAGATGGTAAATTTGTAGGCGGAGATGAGAGAATCTAGAGTCTAGAGTCTAGTCAAATTAGCAACTTTTAGAGTTACACACTTTCCAGTTTCAGTAGAAGCGAGGATTACATTTAAAAGGAAAAGTGTGATGTGAGTTTTGAGTTTTGGGAAATTTGTACGAGTCACTTTTGTAATAAAAAAAACTCCTTCCTACTTCATACTTCATACTTCACAAAGACACATAATATATAATATGTAATATGGAATATGGAAGATGCATGTGTAGGACGAGTTACGTGTTATGTGTACAACATGCAAAAAAGAAGGGAGAATTTTTCTTTGGTTTCCTCTTCTTTTGGTTCTGGTTCTGGTTCTAGTTCTGTGTGTGTTAGATACTTAAGACTGATGATGATGAGCTGGCAGCTGGTAAAAGAGAACGTGGAGAAATTTGTCGGCGCTAGATTCTAGACTCTAGATTCTATACGTAGATTCTCTGGATTCGGGATAAGTGTAAATTGCAAATGGCGAAATGGAGAATGAGATTTCCATTGAGAATTGAACATTGAGAATTGAGCATTGAACATTGAACATTGAACATTTTATTAGAGGGAGTCGTCGTAGATCGTGGACTGCAGAATTATTATTCAAGTCCTCTAATTATAATTCAAATCACAGATCTCACGTCCGCCCCACCTCCTCTCTTTTCACACTTTGTTTTTCTTCTTCTTGTCTTGAGTCTGGAGTTTTGAAGAACCTTCTACGTACATTTCTAGATTCTAGATTCTAGATACTTTGTACTTTGTACTTAATACTGCTCTCCCTTTTCTGTGCATTTTGTACTTTGTAATTTTGTCTATATATTCTATATTATGTATTATGTGTAATTTGTGTAGAATGCATAATTTTGCCTGCTGGCTCTTGCTCTTTCTCTCTTTTTATTCACGTCCATTCCGTCACTCAGTGTGACAAAAAGAGACCAGAGACCAGAACCAAATCGGAATGAAAGTACATACTCCAAACTCCAATTCTGCACTCTGCTAATTTCCATTTTCTATTGAAGGTGGAAGATTCCTCATGCATTTTTATTTTGATCCAGTTACAACTCACAACATTAGAATAGCTGGTTTTTCAAGCTTTCCAAATTTCTGACATATTTTTGACTCTCGTCAATTGTTTCTCTAAGAAAAAATACAAAACATGCTCAAAAAAGAGCCATATCATGCTTCAAAATTCAAAATGCAAAATCACTGTTGAGTGTTGAGTGTTGAGGAAAGTGAAAGGGAGGTTTGAGAATTAATCCGAGTGGACTTCAACTGAAACAAAAAAAGAAAAGAGAAAAAGAGAGCCTTTGAAAATCTATATTTACAAATGTATTTTTCACACGTCTCTCTCTCTCTCTCTTTCGCCTTCTCATCTCTTTTATCTGCATCTGAAAACTGGATTTTGGATTTTGAATTTTGAGCAGTTGATGTGTGATGTGAATTCTCTGTTTCAATGTTCAATGTTCGATCCAGTTCCAGTTTCCTTTTCCCAGTCATTCAATTTGAATTTGAATTTGAATATGAATAGGAAATCTGGTATGATTTTATATTTTACATGCATAATATTTTTTGATGTGATGGGACATGGAACATTTTGAATTTTGTCACTCTACACTCTATATCCTTCACTTTGTCAATCTTCTGTAAAATCCAAATCCGATTTTCATTCATCACATCTGTTCTCGTCCCGTTTCGCGTTTCCCGTTTCACATACGTACACAGTAATACATGGATAAAATCCAGACTTTGAGTTTCGAGTTGAAATTTATTCAAATTTCATTGAAATTTTCACAAATCACAACTCACACTGCTACTCTATATTTTATATTTTATATATATGTGTGTTTCAGCTCGTCAGTTTCATATACTCAATACTCAATAATACTCAACATTT
>JABASP010001083.1:0-34719 GCA_019776565.1 Sminthurinus signatus | reverse complement strand
TGTATAAAAAATAATTATTAAGCATTGTCAGAAGTCAAAAAATCACACAAATATCCCTGAAAAAATCTAGGTAAAATCAAGGTATATTTTTTAAGACTTACCCTTCTATAAGCAATTTTACTCATTAGGTTCCATTCGTTATTTCCAGACAGTAGACGTTCTGTCTTTAGTTTAGAACCTCTTCGGAAGCCTAAAGTTTTGAATCCCTTTGTGACAGTATTGGCAGTACAATCTAAGCCTGTCACAGTTCGGAATTCTGGAACTAAATGAGGATTTTGACTAACAGTCGGTTCCATTTGGACGGGTGACACATAGTCCTGCCCGAATATCCTATCCACAACGTAGCCGTACAATTTGAGCCAATCTTTAAAAGATGTCATTTTACTCTCAGCAAATGGATTTAGAGGAGTGATGGGATCATTTCGTGAAAAACCTACAAGGAAAAAAAGAAATAGATAGTAAACATGAAAAATATTATCAAGCCATGAAAAAATACTATACAATAATATAACATTGATATATTAGTTTTTTGTGTACTTTTTTTTGATGTACAACAGAAAAGTATAGTGTATTTCTTTTTCTTTTTTTTTTGGATTCATCGTTCATTGATTTTATAAGTATATAGTATATAATATTGACTTACGATAGGAGAAAATATCTGTAGGGGCTTTTAGTGTAGCACTCAACGTTTCCCAATTAGGAGTCATCCATTGTCCGATGGATGGGTCATATGGACGTCCATTAATAATGACGATCCCCGTATGTCGATCCACAACTCCACCATGGAAGTCCAAAGGTAAATAGAAATCAATATTTGTGTCTCTGACGACTCGTCCAAATGGTGTTCGATGTATCTCTTTGATGACATTGCCTTGAGCATTGAAGAGGGCCAAGGGTGACTTATGTTGGTCTGTCGCCACATAGTATCTCTGTGAGTCGGAACTGATGAGACCAATAAGAGCCTCCGAGTTGTCATAAAGGAGGAGGTAATTTTTCCCCCAGAATGGGAAATGAACATGTGTGATGAGATGAGGTGTCTCTGGATTTGCATAGAGGAACTGAGTCAAATTCCCCTTGTCATCCTTCCAGGAGATGATTCGATCATGGTGATCATAAAAGAACCAAACCTTGTACACATCCTTCTTGACAGCATGGAGGAGGAGTCCTTTATCATCATATTGGAACTTTTCACTCCCCCTCTGAACCAGGAATCCACGTGGATCATAAGTGTAACGGAAGAGTTCTCCCACTTGAATCACTCGATCTCCACTGTCATAAATCAATGAGCTCTTTTCACCCTGTTCCATGATTTGAATCATGTTCCCATTCTCATCGTAGATGTATTTCCAATTTCCACTCCCCATCACTTCCGACACATGTCCGTCCGTGTCATAGAGGACATTGTCAGCATAAGCGGATTTTGAAATGGACATTTTTCGATGTTTAATTTTTCCACGATGATCATAGTCAATGTCCAATTTGAACACTTCCACTCCCTTCAAATTCACTCGGGAACGACGAAGACGACCCACACTATCCCGCTCTATAATCTTTTGGAAGGATTTGGAAGCATCTTGAACCAGGGTTCTATTGAAATTGTCCCCAGTTGTTGGTTGATAGATTGTCAAATCCTGGACCGTCTCCAAAACTCCACTATTCTGATTCTTTCGGATGGACAAACCTTGAATATTCTTCCCATTCACCTCCGCCTCAATACTACTAACTCGGGCATTTCCATCATATTGATATTTCAAATGAACGTTGTCAAGGCCGGTTGTGGAACCATATTTCTCTCGTTGCTCCTTAATAACTCCACCATGATATTTGTATTCAATCTTGACTTCAAAACTGGATTGGAATACATCAACCACTTTCAATAGACCAGTATTCTCTTGATAGAGGAAACGAGCGGAACGGAGTCCACCAACAAAAGCCTCCACTTTATTATATTTATTGTATACATAATTTACTCGTCCAGATCCTAAAAAAATAAAATGAAAATCATAATATAATATACAACATTATTATAAGTTATAAGATTTAAAAAATTATGATAATGTCCTTCTTTTTTCTATCTTTATTTTTATACATTTTTATTTTTTATTTTTACATATGCTGGTAAAATATTTTTAATGAAACACTGACAAAATTTAGAAAGAATTACCTTGTGGATAGAAAATGGTGGTGATTTGGCCTAGATCATTATATTGGATTTTATACACATCTCGACTACTTGGAGCTTTGTACACATATTCATAGGCACCGATGGACGTGGAGATGCCAAAATTATGAATGTGTCCTCGTGGTGTTGTCAAAGATTGGAAAGCACCGGATGCATCATATTCTAATAGATAATCACTTCCCCCAGCTGTCGTCATCTTTATTGGCTATATAAAGAAGGAAAGAAGGAAAGAAAAAAATTAATAAACATCCAAATGCTTTATTTTATCGATATTGACGTCATTTCCTTATCCCGACGCAATTTTATGGTAGCTTTAATAATATTTGATATTTGAACAGGGTATAATATTGTATTTAAAAATCTTATTTAGCATTGGTATGTTGGACTCACAAGATTATCCATGAGATCTCTAAAGGTTTGAGTGAGGGAGGTGCCGTCAGTGTAGTCAATTTTAAAGAGACGTCCAGAACGATCATATTCATAGATTTCTCTCAAGTCATCCTAAAAGAAAAAGAAGAAGTAAAATAAATTATATTGAAATACTTGAATGCATTTAACAATGTGCAATGTGCAGATATAATATATTTGTGTACTTCGTTTTTGAAAAGCTTTTCTGTGTGACTTACCCATTTCCATTCAGTGAGTCTACCAAATCGATCATACTCAAGTTCTACAGGAGCATAGCCACGACTGGAAAGAATGTACAAAAAAAATAAAGGTTCATGAATAATTAATAATTAATAACTTTGAATTTTACTTTTATTTACTCGTATTTTTAAACTTGAATAAAAAATGAAAATTAGTATCTTTTATTTATTTTTTTACCTAGGAGTCCATTTGAACGGTCGTCCAGAACGATCAAAGGAAACATTGAGCATTTCATTTCGATCATCAGTAAAAATGATTTCTGACTTTGTTTCTCGATCATATTCAAACATGAGTACGTTTTCCCCATTAATCCTCATCTTTTTGTCCACTTGAACCAATTGTTTGTTTTTGCCTCGTCCCTCTTTTCTCGGTACATAGCGCCACTCGACTCGATTAATTAGATCACCAGCCAGCTCCGTCTTTTGTTTACCAGGGACAGGGAAACTATCGGATAGGATTGGACTAATATCACCAAGAATATTGTATGGTACAGTTTCGGTTGTAACAGTTTGAGACCAGGGGAAAGTTTGAGTGACACTTCCATCAGGATGGACGGACGTGACTTCTTCCGTTTTACCTGTATAAAAATAAATATAAAAGTATAAAAATAAATATAATGTGTGTCATGTATCATGTATTATATGTATTGTGTACCTTCTTCCAGAAACTAGAAACTATAGAAAAAGCTAAAAACAAAAGTTATGAAAAAAATACACAAGTTGAAAAGGTTGAAAACTAACCTTGTTTTTTGTAGATGGTTGATCCTTTGATGAGAACAGTTTGTGGATGATTCTCATCCCTCGTAACTTTGACACTGGCTCCCTTCTGACTCAAATCAAAAGTTAAGGTGACCACTTGTCCCGTGGGACTCACAGCCATCGTGAGTCTGCCAAATTCATCGTAAGAGTAAACACTACTCCGTCCACTACTGTCCTGCCTACTCTTGACAAGGCCGGTGGATCCATGATAATCAAAAGTGAGGTTGTATCCTTCAGGTGTGGAAAATTCCTGGAGCATCCGAACTCGAGACATTTTGAGATTAAACTTTTGTCCTTGTGAATTCTCAATCGTCTTGACTTGACTGGAATAATCTCGAAGGATTTGAATTTTATTTCCAGCCGAATCCGTCACACTACTCAGTTTCCCATTGGACATGTTGACATTGTACAGGAAGGTGTAGATGGTTTCACCCGTTACTATGTTTTTAGTGGCAATGTGTTGACCGAATCGATTGAACACGTAGATTTCCTGAGTTTCCGGGGAATAGATTTCATATTGACGAGATTCTGTGGGTGTGGGCTGAGGAATGGAGGCCATTATTGAACGGATCCTATTGTTTCCCTGTGATTTTGTAAAAAGTAAAAACAGGAACAAAAAAGAAAAAGTTTTTTCAAATTATAATTCTTTCTTTCTCTTTTTACTGTGTAGTTATTTTTACTACCTTTCTTTTAACTTTATCATACATCATACATATTACATATTACATAGAAAAATCGTTATTCTGTATTCTGTATCTTTATTGTACTGTACCTGATCACTAATATGAAGAACTCCATCGGGTGTCATACAGATAGCGGAAATGGTATTGAATTTGGAGGTGGTAGCCAAATAAAAGTCATCTTCAAAGCAAGTACAACCCTGATCCAGACAGTTGCACTTGGACTCGGCTCCTGCGAAATGAGAAATTCTTCCATCTGTAGTGACGAGGCGGACTCGGTTGATTCGTTGTGAATCCGACTCAGCCACATAGAGATCTCCATTGGAGGCAAAGGCCATACTTTGTGGACTAATGAGTGCAGCATGAGTAGCCAAATCCACATCATAACCTCCAGTTGGAATGGGACAGTGGAAGGGACGTCCTGCAATTATCCGGATCCGATTGTCCTCTGTCAATTTCAGAATCATGTGGTCATCAATTATATAAAGGGAATTGTCCAGAGGATTCACTGCTAATTCCGTTGGCCATCTCAAATGAACCTATGAAAATTTTATATAATAATTAATAATATTACATTATAGTTTATAGTACAAGAGTTAATTAACAAACTAAAAATCAAAAGCTTTTATAGTATAAAGTATAGAGTATAGTAGATTTTCAAATGATAACTATTTCCAATTTCAATGTTGCACGTCATACCTCTTCAACTTTGAGAGTGCCTTCACAGGGGATGGGTTTCCAGTGAGACTTTTGTTGATGATTCCCAATGACGGTGGTAATTATCCCATCTCTGTCAACCTTCCGAATATTTGTTCCATCCGCAAAATAGACGACATTGTCCGAGGAGACAGCGACGCCCTTGGGATATGCGAGTTTTGCATCCCGTGCCAAAGCCTCATCTCCACAGTGTGCCTCATCACCCGGAAGACATCGCTCTCCGGATCCAACAACCACCTCCCAATTATGCTCCGGATTGCTCGAATCCTCAATATCTCGGACTCGGATGATTTGATGGGATTCTGGATCCGAGATGTAGAGAATGTTGTCCACGGGACTTAGAGCCATGTGGTAGCGGTAGGAAACTCGAGTAGCACTATAATACATAATACAGGAAGAAAAAATAAAACTTTTGTAGAAAATTGTCCTCTGAAATGAAATGGGGTTCTAAAGATGTTTTGTAGATGTGTTAGTAGAGTATGGAGCAAGAAAAGTTCAAGTTATAGTAGAAAGTAGAAAGTCAAAAAAAAGTATTATGATATTGAATCTTCCTACTCTTTTTATATTATGTACACATGTGTATGGTGTACGGTGTATGATTTGAATTTTGAATAGAAATAGAATATGAGAATAAAAAGTGAAAGTTGAGCAAGAGTAAAACAGTAAAAGTACTTGAGTTTGACGATATTGTGGACGGTGCCATCAACCATGAGTCTTCGAATGAGGTCAAAATCTCCAACGAAAACTGTACCATCAGGTGCAGCTTGGAGAGCCACGGGAGCCAAAAGTCGTTGCTTCGTGGCAACTCCATTACATTCTGACCCACAGTCCAAACTCCGTTGATAACCATTCCCCATCGTGGTGATGATGACGCGTGGACGGTGTTTCAAGTAAATGTTGGAGCCGTCCCCCTTCTGGATGATTCCTTCATGGAAGTTGTAACGGTGGTGGATATCCAAATTCCATCCACCAATATCCGAAATACTCATGTCCTGACCCGACAGCGTCGTACTCTGCACGTCCCAAATCACATTGGCACAGTTGTTGTACTCATAACCAACTTTCACTATTGCTGTTGTCACTCCATAAACTCGTTGGCGATAGACGTTCAGGCGATTCCAAGCATATGTATACCTGGGAAAATTGGAAAAAAACATACATAGGATTATTACCAGGAAATTCCAATATAATATTGGAAAATACATCCGAATAAATCCTAATCTCCTTAAACTCAAAATATTACCTTATGTTGGGATCCGCTTCAAATATCTTTTCAAAAAGGACACCTTCAATTGTTATTCTTAAATGAACGCGTTTCAAAGTCCCTGGAATTGTTTCACTGGTCAATTGGAGTTGAATCGTGGACAAGTAACCTTGAACTCGGGAACTGTGGTACATCAAATGAAGGCCGGAACCAGGAATACGAATACTTTCTTGCACAACCTAGTTTTATTTTTATGAATTATGAATTAGACATTAGTCAAAAGCTTTCTATAAAAAATACCTCTTCATTTTATGTTTTATGCTATGCACACAATCTTTTGAAACTGTAAATGGTAAATTTCATACTTGTGACTCGACTAGAATAGTACTAGTTTCCGGACAATCCCCTTGAAATCCATGTTTCCAAGTGGCCAGTACAATGGGTTTGATGGTATCATAATCATGAGAATCACAGGATTGACTTCGGATCACAACTCGGTCATCCGAGTCCTTTGAACCCATTGCCACCGTGTCAATTATAACCACCTAGAATTTTTAAAACACATTTTTTGTCATTTCTGTTCATTTCATTTGTTTGTAGGAGCAAAATGAAAAAAAATATTATACTGGGTCATTTTTGGATGATGATGATATAATTATTAGGAACAATATCAGCATTGATTTTTGTTTGATTCTTGATTGACATGAAATTACATGGAAAATTACCTCATTCCATGGAACATAAATGGTTCTCGTCTGTGGATTAAATGGACTACGACCAAAATGCAGAGTCACGGCTCCACCACCGTTCACCATTAAATCAAACCAACCTATTAAATCATATAAGAAATCAGCCATTAGTATTATTTTATACAATATAGAACAGTCTTCATTTCCATTCAACTTTTAGCTTACAATTACTTACTTATGCAAGTTATTTAGATGTATTATTTTTTGCTTTCATATTTCGTATAAATCAGATATAAAAGTCTATGTAACTCATTCATTCTTATGGTTATTTCTGCGGAGGTTTATTCCATATTTATTATTCATTATTCATATTCAAATCAAATAGTATGATAATTTCTGGTGTGCAAAAAAATAGCTATAGAAAACTATAGTCTGCAGACTATTAGATACATATTAACTAAATACGAGGATGGACCTACTCTCTTAAGACAATTGACAGTTGACTACTTCTATTATAATGTAATAAACTGTATTATTTGTATCGGACTGGATAAATTGGGAAATTTGGCATATTAGTATAAAATATAAAATGTATTGTATTCCCTATACGCAATTAGTTCAAGTTAATGTACGGTGAAAGTCTAAGTAAAAAGTATCAGTAAAAGCAGTGGTCTCGTAATATGATATATGATAATTTCCCTGTGGTTTGTGGTTGTCTATCTATGTAAAATGTGTACTGCATCATGTGTAGTCTAAATATTGTACAATCTACATACCTGTTTATCTGCATAATATTATTATCCAATACGTGTATAGATGCCATGAATTGAACTCACTGAGAGTTTGACTGACGTCAATCGTCAATCCCATGCACGAAAATTTTCAAAGGTACATAATACATAATACATTATGTATATGCATGCTATATTATAGAGAAAACTGCCACATTGGGCAATCATCTCATTATTTACTGCTGTCCACTGTCCAGTGTAGTACACATACCACACACTTAATACAGGGAATTATTATTATTATTATGCCAACTTTTCTACCAAAACTTTACCAATATTATAATCAATAGAGTATAATGATAGAACCTCTACAGTAGATTGTAGATTATTCTGTAGTATGCATTACGCATTCTATTTTGTACACGTGGTACACTTTTTATCTGTAAATTGTAGTCAACTTCTTATGTAATATATCTTGCTAAATAGCATTTATTTCATAGAAAGTAAAATGCGTATTTTTTTTTCGACCACTTTCACCTACTTCATTTTCATAGGGATTCAAGCATCATGTATTTAATTACAATATGATAATTACGATATGATAATACTGTATGATGAAATTATTGACATTTTACGATAGACCCTTCAGAGTTCAACAGACTTGTTACAACTTACAACACGCACAAAATGGATACTGTATACAGTAGCTATACGCCATAAAACTACATTCTAGATAACATGTAGAAATAAATAGGGAATGAAAATGACTTGAGAATAATTCTTACCGTCATCTTGTGTAAGTGTAAATCCTCCGAGAGGTTCAAGAGGGGAAGTACTGGAAACTCGGACTCCCATGAGTCCACTTCCGTTGGGTGTGACAACTTTCCCGCGAACTACTCCACTTCGACTGAAAACATATAAAGTTTACATTTAAATCTCATTGACCTGGAGGAGCAACGACATGAATGGATGGACATTACATTCAGTATTCGGTTCAGTTTTTTTTCCATCACTATAATTTTCTTCCACTATAAACTATAAGGAATCAAGAAAATGTACTACAGATAATATATACTTGAAATAGATTGTTATTTGTACATCTCTGAATAAAACTCTAGTCGGTTAGTGTGACAGTAAAAAGAGGAGAAGAAGTGAAGAATGTTCATTTAGTATTTTAACTATAGATTATAGATACTTTGCTACGTTTATTAACTGTTAATAACCCCAAAGCAAAACCCAACAACTTTTTGTATTTGGTCTATAGATAATAGATAATAGATATAGATATAGATCACTCCTTTTGAAACCCAAAGGATTTTTTGAAATTTCCATGACCTTTTGTAGATATAATAGATAATAAATAATAATATATTTATCTAACTTTGTAGCATCTTTTTTCTAACTGCAAACTCGAGCATATGCAGACGTTGTATATTGTATAAAATGTACAATGTACAATTATTGTGTTCAATGATCAATAAAGTGGTCATAAATGATGAATCATAAGTCCCAAAATCCAAATCCATGTTTTTTTTACTTTTGTACATGGAAAAAATATGTGTAAAAAATGTATAGAAAATAGAAAGAGAGAAAGAAAAGAAAGTTGATTGCTATTGTTGTTTGAGCACATTTAAGATTTAAGACTATTCCCAAAAGACAGAATTCTCTGTAGTTTGATTTGCACTTAAAAACACAATTCTTCACCCAATTTTTTCCAGTTCACAGCTCTCAGTTCATACTTCACAGTTCAAAGTTTACAGTACCATTGCATTTGGAAATTGGAATAAGGAAAAACAAGATAAAAGAACTGACTGGAAATCAGAGTGCTAGAAAAGAGTAAGTGCGGAAGTGTAAATCAAACTGCGGGGTCCTGGGAATATGCCTTTTTAAACATACTCAATACACATGTAAAAGAAATGTGTATAAAATGTATTACATGTATTTTATATGTATGATGTGATGTATATAATATATATATAGACATAAAAATTATACATTGCAGTACAAATGGACAAATGGAAACATGGACATGAATGTGACGGGAACAATGACGAGTTGGCAGATATAAAAAAGATTGGCCACATAGAAATATATAATATATATATAAATATAAACTACAATGACAATGACTTGAGACGGTGGACGTTTGGACGCAAGACGTAAGACGTAACACATTAAATGTATAATATAAAGAAATATATATAGAAGAGAACAAGAATAAATATATTTGACGGACAAATACACACTCAGAATAATAATAATAATAATAATAGTAAAATATATAATTTTCTTTATAATATACATTTAATATAATATATAGATATAGATATAGAAAGATAGAGAGAGATAGAAAGAAAGATAGAGACTGTGCATTTACGACAGGACAAGTACAAACGAAAATCAATAAATTGTCCATCTAGCCTCACATCGGTGGTGAAAAAAAAAATCGACTGAAAGACACAGTCGTCGTTTTCGTCTTCGTCTTCATTTTTGTCATCATCGTCATCACCATCATCGTCGTAGTAGTTCTAGTTCTAGTTGAAGTTGTCGGTTGTCGGTTGTCGGCCAACCAGGCAGACACACGAAATCAGAACAAAATGTGTATAACAACCCCCAAAATCCAAAATCCGAAATCTAGAATCCAGAATCCAGAATTCAAGCCTCAAGGTAAAAATGTGTACAACACACAAAGGAATTGTTAGCTGAAAATCTTGAGGCGCAAAAGAAAAAAGAGAAAAGGAAAGAGAGGAACTGGAAACTGGAAACTAGAAAGTAGAAATAGAAGAGAAAAAATTGGAGGGAAAAAGCGTCGATAAAAAAAAGAGGAAAGAAAGAAAATACGTAGAATTGGTATTGGTTTTGATATTGGAAATGATTGAAAGAGAAAGAACAAGAGAGACACGAGATGATGTTTCATCTTCACGTTCGAAAAAAGGATTTTTATGTATTTTATCATACCCTGCACAACATCAAATGTACAATGTACATATGTGTAGAGTGTAGAGTGTAATATAAAACTTCCCATTGAACACATACAGATATAAATATACTCCGTACACATGTACATTGTACATTGTACACGGATTCATCCTCTTTCTTTGCCGGAAATGATTGAGAGTGAAAGTGAACAAGAGAATAAAAGGATAAAAAGGAAGGAGAGGAGAAAAAGAGTACACAAGAAAAGTTTAACTTGAAGGTTGGAATTCTTTCTTCTTTTCTTTCTTTCTTTCTTTCTTTCTTTCTTTCTTCTTCTTTTTTTTGTGATACTAGAGGATTCTGAAATTGGTTCAGAGCTATTAACGATTGTAAAATCCCAAGTTTTATCAGATTTTTATTTCCGGGCTGCTGAACAAATTTCTTTCTTTCTTTTTTTTGGGAGGGGGTTTCACTATGTGTAGTTTGTAGTTCGTATTCGTATAGTTTGTAGTACGTTACTAGTACTGGTAGTTGGAAAAGGAGTTGTTGTAGTTGTTGTTGTTGTTGAGCGAGTGAGTGAGAAACAAGATCTTACCTTCTGTTGAAATGACTCCAAAACACACTTGAATCAAGCAGCACAAAAGACAGATTAAGAAAGCACAGTTAGCCAAGAATGTCAACTGTTTGATTTTACACAGAATATGACCCCAAGCAAAAAAAATACATATTATAAAAGTATATACGATTTGATTTTATTTGTGAGAGGGTCATACTCAGAGACAAATCAAAAGTGACAGTAATACATAATATTGATATTTTATATATATATAATTTAGTACAAACAGTCTATAACTTTTTCTCTTTAAATGTTTATTATTTTTCTACCATTTATTGATATTGGATATTGACTATCGAAATTATTATTTTGTCATAAAACATCAGTTTGCCGAAAAATAAATAACAAATATCAAATATTATATTGACTTCCTGACTAAAAATGTTAAAGTAGTATTTGTTTTTTACTTCATAATAATTCTTTTCTTGTTTGAGCTTTTTCTAAAAAAATAATAATAAAGTCTAAAAAAGAAGCTCAGTTCTGTACTAATAAAGTAGTAAAAGTCCTATATCTCTTATTCCTCTTTACAAATGAATAATACAATATCTGCAAAAATTTTAGCATGTTTTTTACATTGGTAAAAACTTACAAAGTTTCTTTAATTTTCTTCAATTATCCCAAATTTCCTTCTTCTTCTGAAAACTTTTCTTGCTCTTGTTTCCTAGTTCTAATTTATTTATACAACTTTTGGTTTCTCCTATATTTTTCTAGCAAAAAATTGTTACTTGTGCTTTTGCATATACATGTTATTCCTACATGTTTACCCTATAATTTATTCTGTATTTCTGCTACCTGTTTATTCTACATCTACCTTAACTTTTTTGTTACTTTGTACTTGAGAAAAGAGACAGAGAAAACGTTAAGAGAAAAACAAATATATATATAACAGAACAGAAAAACCCATGTGAAGGTTTTTTTTAGACAGGGGCACAATTGCTATATAGCTTATATAATATAATATATAGATACAATAATTAGACATGTTATAAACTCACGGAACGCATAATGCAGTATAATATATATAAATATATAAAGAACATGTTTGTAACAAAAGACGTAACTAAACATGGATTTTAAGTGAGTGAACTCGTGTTTAGTTTAGTTTTTTTAAATATACCTTTTACCACTAATAATGATAAAGAAAGCGGTAAGGCCGTATGATATTAGTTATTAGTAGAAGAAGATATGCATGTATGTATAGTTTTATAAAATTAAGAAAGAGTTAAGAAGAAAGGAAAAGATACGAGTTTTTAGTTACCAAGTAAGAAGTAAAAAGATTTATGAATATAAATCAGCCATGTTATAAACTCATACAAATAAACAAACCAAAAGGTGTAACATGATGAAATCTTTGTAGTTTGTAGTTTGTATTTTGTATCATAATATCGTATCGTATTAACGAAGGAAATGAGGAGTGTAAACAAGAATATATAAGACATACGATGAATGATACAAAATACAAAATACAAACTCAGGAATTTCGGACAATAGATAGATAAGGTGAAATAATATATAGAATTAATGAATAAAAGGAACCAAACGGCACTCCTTTAAAAAAAAAACTATGAAAGTCATCATGATGATGAGAAACACAAAGGCGAGAAATGTAAAGGAGCAGAAAGAGAGAGAGAGAGAACTAATTAGAACAGCTTACCTTCCATTAAACGCGGATTGCTGTGCGTAACTCTGGAGTGATCCATCCTCAATGAGAAATTTCATCTTCTCAAAGAAAGAAGCTATACAGCACATGAAAAAAAAGAGTAGACACACAACATGAGTAAATTATCTATATACAATATGCACTACTAGTTACTAGTACATAATATAATACGACATATGTGTAATGTGTAGACTGTAGACAAAAAAAAATTCCAGGAGGGATTCTGAACCTGTGATAGCGGGCGGTTGCTTCCTCAGTAGAATGTCGATTGGTTTCCTTGCAGAGACACACAATTGACTCTTTTCACATTGGGGAGCGGAGCAACATTCTGGATCTTCGCAATCTATGATTCCATCTGGATACAATGAACAAAAATGATTATATAATGTCTAAAGTATGTTACATGTTACATGTATCTCAATTTACCTATACGAAATTTACATACATCTTTACAAAGAAACAAAATGAGCAAGGAAAAATAATAAAAACGAAAAATGTAGTTTTTTTTTCAGAGAAAACAAGGGAAACATTCAAAAAATGTACAACTGATGACTGTTGACACACACTGTGAACAGAGTTGTCGCTATCCTGCTGACTTATGCCGTACTGAATACTGAATACTGAACACTGAACGTGATTATACTTACTACATTATAAGGTATCTATTTGGAATAATGAAAGGAAATTCAAAGAAAGTCGCAGCATGATAATGATAATGATAATGATGCTGATACTGAGGATCCGGGAATGTGTTTCACACGAGAAAAAATAAAATTGAGTCGTATAATAAAGATTGACACAAATGAAGACTGAAAACTGAAGACTGAAGAAAAAGTAAAAGTTCACGTTGTGTCTTGTGTCACAATAAGAAAATAGAAAATATATAAGATACAAAAGAGAAAGAAGCACAGCATTCCAAATGTCCAAATTCCAAATTCCAAATGTGTTCTCACCTTTATCGTTGTCTTTTCCATCGTTACAGTTCTGCTCCATCATCACACTACACTCGAGTCCTGCATATCCATTATGACATTTACACTCCCACAGCCCCTCATAATTGGCCTTACATTGACCGTGACCTGAACAGCTGTTAGGACACCCTTCCAGTGTACAATGTTTTCCTAATAAGTGGGGGAAAAATAAAAAATAAATTGGTTTGTAAGAAATATCGGAAGAGTTTTAAGAAAAGGTTGAATCAGGTTGAATAAGAACTCGAAAAAGAAATAAAAGAAACTAAAAAATATATTGTTTATACCATTCCATCCAGTGACACAAAGACAAGTTCCGTTTTTGCACTGCCCATGGTCTGCGCATCTGTAAAGTGGAAGTGTGAAGAAATGTACAAAACAAATTAAGTAATTTCATTATAAATTATAAATATCTCTTTGACATTCTGCATTTTTTGGGTTGCTGGATACTGGATTATAGATAATAATTATTGTTATTTATTTGTAAATTGTATAAAAGGTACCTTTTGTCGCAAACACGTAGATTACACAATGGACCAGAGTAGCCTTCATCGCATTTGCATCCTCCTCCAATACAGATACCATGAGCACCACAATTTGTATCACACAGTTCTGTTTCACACAAAAAATAAATAACACTTATTATGTATACTATTTATTATTATTATTATTATCCATTAACGTAAATTAAATCCAATTTTCTCAGTTATGTTCTTGGTTGATCACTGATTGTTGCGCTTTCAACCTATTTTGTATTTTATCCAGCTATGCAATTACCCAGTGGGTGCTATTTAATCATAATCATAATAATAGTAGTAGTTTTATCTTTTATCTTTTATCCCATTTGCATTGCATGCACTGTGATTTTTGTACATTTTTTTGCTACCCCAAATTGCCCATGTCTTGCGTAATGTGTATAAATTAACATAATACTTTTATATGAAGCCAACATTGATATAAAATGTGAAAGCATTTAATTTAAATTTAAATATGTACAATCTTCATTGTTCATTGTAAGTACGATTATGTATACTAAATTTCCCTTTGGACAAAAAACATAAATAACAAATCCCAAATGTTTATTGTTGTTTCTTTACCTTGAGAGCAGTCTTCACCAGTATAGCGTGGCTCGCAAGTGCAGGTTTGAGTTTCAAGATTGAAGACTCCGTGATTGGAACAGTCGGGTAGACATTGGAGAGCATCACTATCCGCTTGAGAACAGTCAGCTCCTCTCCACCCCTTCTTGCATATGCACGTACCCGAATGACAAAAACCATGTCCGGAGCATTTTGAGTCGGGACAGTCAGCTGTATTTTTTTTTTCAGAAAAATTTGTGATCAAGCCCCATTATAATTAAAAGGAAAATGCTTTCCCAGTATTGCTAATCATTATTGTAAATTGTAATTGTAAGACAAGGTGCATTCCAATTTGGAATTTCCAAATTCCCAAGTAAATTATTATCCTTATCTTTGATCATAGCTAAAGCATTTCCCTTATATTTTATGCATCTTTTCCCATATCCCATATATTCAAAATAATAAAATATGAGTAACAAAAGCTATTTGCTGTTTGCATGACAAATTTCAAATGTAGGGCAAGTTGTTCTGAATATTTTTTACCTTGAGAACAATCCACACCGGTCCAGAGATTATGACAAACACATTTTCCGTTCACACATTTACCATGTCCACTGCAGTCGGAGACTTCGCATTCATCATGACGAAGATTACATTCCACACCTTTGTAGCCAGGATTACACTTGCAGACGCCATTCACATACTCCCCACGTCCACTGCAAAGTACTGGACAAATACCTGAGAAAAATATGGGGAACATTTTGTATTAGTTACAATTTACAATGTTTGCGCTTCTTTTTTGTATATTTTAAAATGGATCAAAGAAGGTTATTTATTGATTTACATATTACGTACTTTGACTACAGTCGTCGGAACCAAATCCAGCATTACATTGACATCGACCCGCTTGACATTGACCATTACCACTACAACCATTAGGACAACCTTCAGTCATTTCTTCACTGATACTTGATGAAAATATGACTTCTTGAGGATCACTGTCATCATTATACAGAGAGAGGAACCAATGACCTTGTTCGATGAATTTACTCACTTCCTTCGTCACAGATGGCTGTTTCAGAGTTAAAACAAGTAATGTTTAAAAATTACTCAATTATTCAATGTTCAATATCAATTTTATTTTTAAAATATAGATAAAAAGTTTTCTTTTTTTAAAGGCTTGAAATTGGAAAAATTCATGTAAAATAATAATTATACTTTCTTTTTTTACTTTCACTCTGTATTTTTTGTGTACTTTATTTTTCGTACTCAATGATATTATTTTTAATCTTTAATGAGGAATAATGTGCGTAAATTGTACATTGGAACTAAAAGAAATTACTCAGAGATAAAGAACAGAAAAAAGAGGAGGAATGAGGAAAAAAGAGTAAGAGTATAAAAAATATGATTACCGGAGAACTTCTCTTGGATCTAGCTTTGAATCCCCTAAGAATTTCCATAAAGTCGTAATGTGTGTGAGTTGGAAGAGCGTTTCGTCTGGCGTAGAAGCCTATGGAGGAACCACGTGGTACACTCATTTCCCAGGTGACATATGCTCCTTCTGACTGATAAAACTGCATGTTCCAGTAACTGTACGCTCCGATTATGTTTGACAGCCGACTACCCAATGTTATTTGAGCGAAGGAAGTTCCGTCGGGAGGAAAATTAACGCTTCCTGCTGGAAATGTTCGACCTCCTACACCAAGACAAAAATACACATTACACATGACACAAAAATTACAGATTATATTGTACAAAACTTCACATGTCATATCAAATATCAAATAATGTCACAAAAGATAATGTGTAAAAAAATCTTCAATAATTGACATTTGTCAATCCAGAGAATTCAGAAAATCCAGAAAATCCAGAGTTGTACAGACAACTTTCACTTTTTCCTTATTTAATTTAATAAAAAAAGCTATCCATAGATTTCTTCTTATTAGTTATTAGTATTATTGCATTTATTATATAATATTAGAAAAATTGGAGGCTGGAAGGGAGAAAAAAATAAATAAAAAATACAAAACAAGAATAATAAAAAATATTAAATATCAACAGTAAAAGCTTCAAGATTCAAGAATCATGAATGACGAACATTCAAAAGCCAATACATTTACAATAGCAAAAACCACATACAATAAAAACAACATAACAATTCACAATTTTTCTACACTCCAATAACAATTTAAGAAGCAGTATATACAACAATAATTAGTAAGTAAATTACAGAAGCAATTGGTTAATCATTTCAGTTTTCAGAAGAACATGATGACAACAGCTATTTTTGCACACACACTTGAGACTTGAGTTTTGAGTTGACAATATTTTTTGAACGTGGTAATTAAATTGTTCCGGAGTCGGACGCACAATATTATGGTTTAGCATTTGTTTCTTGGTGGACGATGACACGTTCTTTGAACATAGAATTGGCGCAATTATTGTCCAAAAAGCCAGTAGCCAGTAGCAAAGTTGACGGAGAACAAAAAAAAGTAGACGTCAGCAGTCAGCGGAAACTTAGGCGAGCGGAGCATGATTATTATTACAATTATTATTTGGTTGGACATTGAACAATGCACAATGCACAATGTACAATGTACACTTTACAGAGTACGGAATTCAGCACGGATTAGAAGAATATCAGTAATGACGGCTCACCTGGTTCTGGAGTTGTTTCCTCCTCCACCTCAAAATTATCATCATCATCATCATCATCATTCTCACCATAATTTTTCCTATCAAGTTGAATTCCGCTAGTACAAGCACACTGAACCCATTCAAACTCAAAGGTTTCCTCTTTTCTTTCTTCCCTTTCCTTTGAAATTCCATTAGTGTTACCAGCTAACGAGTTTTCTTGGTCTAGGCTCGACTGTGTCGTTGGTCTTGGTGTGTATGTTGGTCTCGACCCCATTTTGGGTACAATAGGCTTGATGGTTTTATTGTCATCCACATTATAGGAATTTTCTTCTTCCTCTTCCGAATCCGTGTATTCTTCCTCCTCTTCTCCTTCTCCTTCTCCGTCTTGTTCTCTTTGTGAGGGAGTAGAAGTAGAGGAAACGGCATCCGACTCCGAATCCGAATTCGAATTCGAATCCCGTGGAGAACTCATGATGGTGAACTCATCAACTGTATTGGGCACAGGAGAAGAAGGAAAAAAAGAAGTTACAATTGAGTTCTCTGCAGTATTCTCCATCTCACTTTTCTCTGTGCCTAACCCAAGGCGAGGAATTTCCGCGGAAGGAGAAACACGATTATTGTCTCGACTGCCGTTGTCCTTGTCGTTCTCGTTCTCGTTCTCGTAGTCCACTGTAATTGTTTCAGTAGTCAAAGGAGCAGAAAAAGAAGAAGAGGAGGAAGAATATTGATTTTCTCTCTCATCCGTGTAGAAATTCAAATGAAAATCACTGACTGTGGAACTCTCATCATTATTATTATCATCATCATCCGATTTTTCTTCATCTTCTTTGTATTGTCCAGACCCCGAACCAGAACCCGAACCAGAACCAGAATCAAATTCAATCCATTCATCTCTGACATGCTTCGAGTTGGATTTTGTCTTGGTCTTGGGTTTCTTCCTGTCATTACTTTTATTCATTTCAGGTAGGACAACAATGAACTCTTCATCTTCTATATTTGTATTTGTATTTGTATTTGTACTTGTCGAGCTTTCCTCCTCCCCCAACTCTTTCTCCAGGATTTTATTATTAGAACTGGAACTGAGACTGGAACTGGGATTGGACTCAGTAGACGGGGATGTTGGATCATTAGTATTTGAATTGTAGTCATCGTAGGCATCATTTGTTTCCTCGTCCGACTCCGGACCAGGATTTCCCAAACATGGACAGTAACATTGACAAACTCCACCGAAATTTGATTCCGTTTCCATTGTCGTTGTTTTGGGGGATGATGTTACTCCTGCTCCTGATATTACTGTTGTTGTCAAAAAAGTGGACATGGATGTTGATGTTGATAATGGAATAATACCGGAATTTGATGTACTGCTTCCATTACTTGTTTTACTGTTACTGTTATTGGGAATCAGAAAATCAACTTGATATTTTGGTAGTACTGTTTCATACTGTTGTCTTTCTAGTTGTCCTTGTTGTGGAAGAAGAAACAAATTGTATGACTTGTTTTGATTATTTTTTATTTTATGTTGTGATGATAACATTCTAGGAGAAGGAGAAGTTGAGTGAATAAAGGGATAGTTTCGCTTCAAATTTGAATTGGTATTGATATTGGTATTGATATTTGAATGTAAATTTGATGGAGGATGATGATTGGGATTGTGCGGGAAAATCCCTGAATCAATTTGATTACTTTCCTGTATTGACTCAAAGTCCTGTCCAGGATTCCTGTTGGTATTGGTATTAGTATTAGGAGGAAAATTGTTCGATAAATGAATCCGATCCGCACCCCCTTTGTACAGAGATGGCTCAATGACATTGTTTTGATTGTAGTCATCTTCATCTTCATCCAAGTTTTGTTGTTGCAAAGCATCATCAATGAAATTCGGATTCGGATTCGGATTTGAATTCAAAGAGGAAGAGGATTTGTGGGAATTCAAATTCAAATTTGATTTTTCTTGTTCCTCTGGTTCAATTTGTGTCTGTTTCAATGATAAAGTTGTCTCTGTCCTTGTTGTCCCTTGTTCTTGTTCTTGTTCTTGTTGCTGTTGCTGTTGTTCGTATTCCTGTTCCCCCTTTTCTATTTGATGATCCAGTTGAATGGATACAATTTTGAGGAGGGGAACATGATGATCCGCATCATCATCATCATTTTTCTCTCCTTGAGGACTGTAGGAGATGATGGAAGGGCTACAGTTCTCTTTCTCTTTATCTTTCCCTGTACAATCACTCACCGTTCCGAGTCTACCGTTCTTTGAATCAGCAGGGGATTTTACAGGGAAATCACTAACCGCGTAATTATCGACAGAAGGAGGAAGAAGAGGGACATTGGAGTTGGAGTTGGAACCAGAGCCCGAGTTATTATTAGGATCAGAACCAGAAGCGGTTTCTCTTTCTCTTTGAACATTCGCATCATCTTTCTGTTCTTGAAAAGTGAATGACTTGATATTCTCTTGACTCGTTTCAATAATCCTTTCATCCTCCTCCTTCTCTTCTTCCTCCTCTTTTCCCTCCAGCTGTAGATCATCAGGCTTGTTATTAGTACTGTTGCTGTTGTTATTAGCGGTGGTGGTGAAAGCTCCGATTCTATTTTCAACTTGTTTCATCTTTTTGTTACTGTCATTGTCATTACTATCATCTTCACTGTCACTGTTATTCCTGTTGTTATTGTTACTGTTGTCATCATCTTTGTTGTTGTTCTTGTTATTTTTATTTTTATTGTTGGTCACAGTTGGATAAAAAGACTTGGGCAGGTCCACATTTTCCCTTTGATAATTTGGGCTCGGTTTGATATCTTTTTGATTTGGTGAGGATTCTTCCGTGTCTCTCCTTCCTTTTGCTTCCAGACCGGAATCAGATCCGGATCCGGATCCTGTTTCAGGTTTTGTCGGAGTTTGTCCTTGTTTGCTACTGACAGCAGAGGTGGAAGTGGAACTGGAAGAAGGTGGAATCTTTTTATTTTTGTTGTCATTGTCATTGTAAAGTATTTGTCTTTGTTCGCTCATATCTGAAGCTCCAGTGTTTCCTTTGTTGTCACCACCATTATCATTGTCATTATCATCAACTTTATTATTAGAGTTTTCTCTTTGAGTTTGTTGTACTAGTGGTAAAAAATCATCGGACTGAATCACATCATGAAAATCTGTATCAAGTACAGGGACGAATGTTGGTTCAGTGGAAATTTCGGAATCGGATTCAGATTCAGAAGATTCAATACTTGCAAATTTTTTACCAATTTCATCTAAAAGATGACTGGAACTTTGGCCACTGCCTTCCCATTCAAAATGCTCTGTAGATTCAAATCCAAATTCAAAGCTGAATCCCGAACCAGAGCCAGAACCAGAGCCAGAACCATAAATAAATTCTGTTATCTCACGATTCTGACCTTCTTCGCCGTTGTGGTTCCTTTCAACTTGCTGTTGCTGTTCCATCATTTCTTGTTGAGAGGGAAGAAAGTTGGAGGAAGAGGACGAGACGGCTGCCGCGTTCCTTGTGGTTTCCTCTATATTCATTACTGACTCTGTCTGAGTGCTTTCTCGAGCATTGGCATTGGCATTGGCATTGCTGTTGCTAGTGGCAGTGGTCGTCATCACATATGTATTTTCCTCAGGTCCTCGCTTTTGGCTTACCACTTCAATTACTTGATCGAAAATATTTCGATGAGTTGAGTCATCAGCTATTTCCTCCTCCTTTACGCTTCGAGAATCCAACTTCCTCTTGGATCCATATGCTGGTTCTTTGAGTTCTTCGAGTTCTTCGAGTTCCATTTGGAGTTGGTCTACGAGTTTAGATTCAGACTCAGATGCGGATGTGGATTCAATGCCGTCTCTTTCTACATCTCTTTCTTCCTTTTCTTCTCGTGGATTTTCATGGTATTCCGTTGTCTCGCTTCTACTTCTACTTCTTCTCTCACCATTCTCGTCGTTTTCTTGGTCGTCGTTTTCGTTTTCGTTTATCTGTGGAAAATCTTTCCCATTTTCCTGAGGACTAACTGCGGTGGAGGCTGAATTGAGGAGGACGACGGGATATTCCTCTACTTCCTCTATTCCTTCCGTAATAGGCAAAGACGAAAAGGAGGAAAAGGACGATGTAGGAGTCGTCGTTGTCGTTGTCGTTGTCGTAGTTGAAGTAACCATTTCATTTACGCCATCCTGAGTCGCATGCAAATTCTCGATGGAGCTTTCCCCAGGATTTGAATCTGAATCTTCATTCACCACATCTCGGCTGCTACTAGAACTAGAACTACTACCACTACTTTTACTTTTACTTCTACTTCTACTGTTGCTACTACGTTTGAAGCGTCTTTCATTTTTACTGTCCAAATCCAACTCAACAGCCACACCAACATCACCATCACCATCTCCAGGAGCATCATGCAAAAAAGTACTTCTCTTTTCTCGAGACCCTCCTTTTCCAGCACCAGTAGCAGATTTAGAGCTAGAGTTTACTATATGTGCATACATATTCCAGAAATACATTTATTATCATGCAAAATCAAAATCAAAATCAAACTATTACTACTACTATACTTTATTCTATAGAAAATGTGCTAAAAAAAATGGCATATAAATATTTCCCAATAACTCTACAAACTACAAAAAAAATTCTTATCATTCACCATTCATCATTCATCATGCACCCACAACCCACAACCCAAATTTAAATCTAAATGTGAATTTTTAGTTTACTTGCAAAAAAAGGTATTAAGGTCTCTAGTCCAAAAAAATACATCTATATTTTTACTAGTCTCAGCAAAAAAAAAAAGATAAAATTGGGACAAATTTTTCAATTTGAATTTTCAATATTAAGGTAATACCAATACTTTGAAAAAATAAATCAAGATTTATAAAAAAAAGATATTATGGAAATGGATTATGGATCATGGTCATTTAAATTTCCTAATAATAATAGACTCATAAAATATAATATAATGTTCATGATTTGATTTTGATGATATCAAAAAATGGAGCAACTTGTAGAGAAAATATGTGCAGAAAGTAGAAAGCAAAAGAAGAATAAAATATGAATATGAATGGTTATTGGTTATGTACGAACCTCCAGAGGAAGATGTTGATTTGTCGGAATGACTTCCATTGCTGAACGTGGATGATGATTGTCTATGATCTCTATTCCCGTCACTCACCACTCTATTTACCCCTTGGACACATTTGGCACTGTCACTCTCGGTAAACGGTAATGCACCAATTCCTGATTTTCAAATACAAACAAATATACACATGTAGAAAATACATATAGACATTGAAATTTGAAATACTTATAAATAGAAAGAAAAACAGGCATGAGGATTTTTGAATGGACAAACATGGAACATGGAACATATTAAAAATTCACAAGTCACACAGGGGAAAAATCTAATTATACACACATGAGGAAAATGGAAATGTCATTTTATGTTCCTCCTCCTTTGTACAATCACACAATATTCAAAGTTCAGTGCATTCTCAATTCTCAATATATGCGACACATGGGCTATGGGCTATGGAATGTATAAAATTAACAAGTTTAATGTCGTCAGCGAAAGAGTGACTTTTTTATTGGTTCCTTTCCACCGTCCTTTTCATTTCAAACAAATAAAAAATAAAAAGTATGTGTCATGTTACTTTGTGTTTTGTGTACATGTAACAATGTAACATGCATGAGTCTGTCATACTGTGTACACTGTGTACGTCATACACTTTACAAATAAATTAAAAATCCTAAAAGGTTCCTCAGCCAAGAGGAATATCCCAATATTTAAAGTATTTCCATTCTTACAGTATACAGTGTAGTATGCATTTACTTCATTCTATTTCTATTCTTTTTCTCTCTTCTCTCTTCTCTCTTCCTTCTCCCGTGCAAGAAGGAAAATGAAACAGACTTGAAGCTTGAAGCTGGAAATGAAAAGAAAAGAAGAGGGAAAACAAATGCGTAAAACGGGTCGTAAATTATTTCACCATAGGAAGAAGCAAAAAGAAAAAACAACTTTATACTTTTATTTTTAGACCAGACCACACTCTTTTATTTTTATTCTCCCTTGAACGTTGCCTTTTCCTCCTCGTCCCTTCTACAATATTCTACAGCTCTATTATGTATTATGTACTACTTTACGCAAGTGTTCAAAAGTAAGTACTTTGTACTCACAACTGTTTTAACTATCCAAAGAACCATCTAGAATCTAGAATCTAGAATCCAGATACATAAAACAAGAGAGCGGTCATAGAAAAATCAAATAATTGATTTTTCCTTTCCCTTTTTTCTTTTTACTTTTTACTTTTTACACTTAGACATTAGCTGTAGTTTCTATTCTAGAATCTAGAATCTAGAATCCAGAATCCAGACCTTAGCAAGAGGAAACTATAACTGTGAGTTTCCATCCAAGTTTTGCATTTGGGTGTAGAAAAATATTAAAAAATCAGTTATTCATTAGTTTCGTTGGAGGAGTGAGTCGTAAAAAGTGAAAAGTAAAACAAAAAGTATAGTCGTTATAAATACTTTTATGCTTGAATATTTTACTCGCACTCTGTATTGTGTACTGGGTTGTGCATATTAGTTTTAATGGGGAAGCGGTTATTCCGTCTACTTTATAGGATGCTTTTGTATGATATTTTTATACATGTTATGCATTTTATATGTATAGTGCCTAGACTAAACAACTCAAGTTTCTTTGACCAAGGTAATGCGTCAGCCGTGTACATAACATAGACACAGGAACGGTACCTGGCATGGTGAACGGTGAACGGTGAACGGTCTGTCTACTGTCTACTGTATAATGCATATGACATACACCTACATTTGTGTATTCTCATTCTATGTAAAACGATGTGCTCAATTAAAGTTCAGTTGATTGAATAATTTACTCAAGTGCTGCTATTTCTGGATTGGATTCCCTTGTCAAGGTGGAAAGTAGAAAGTAGAAAAGAGCAGACGGTAGACGATAGACGGTACACAGACAGAGTACTTTCACCTCTAAACTCTAGATTCTACACTCAACATTTTTAACTTGAGCTCTATTCTCCATTCATTCCATTTCTTCCCTTTTGCCAGCAAAAGGATGGCTATTTTTTCCATGTAAATATTTAAATGCAAGTGTGGATTTTGAATGGAATGGTATTTTTAGTTCCTTTTAGTAGAAAAATATAAAAGACAAAAGGTTCCAAGTATTATTTTTTTGTCTTTGTTTTAGCTGTCAACTATGAACTCTAAACTCTTTTCCCTATTTTCTATTTTCTATTTTTATATTCTGGCCATTAGTTGTCTCTGGTCTTTTTTTAAAAATATATACAGTGTAAAGTGTACAGTGTATAATCTACAATTTAGAACCTTTAGAACTGTTTTTTTTGTTAGTTTTGAAGAACTTTGAAGAATTGTACTACAGGATTTTAAAGTGTAATTTTATAGCTGCATTTTACTTTTTTAATATTTCTCTTTTGTTTTTTTCTAAAAATAATATTTTACTTAGAAGAAGAATGCTTTTTCGGATAGTAAAAAAGGAATTTTTGATAAATATACATAAAGCCATGAATGTATCGTGTGTTTCGTGTTATGTAAGTCTGACTGAAGGGAAAGTAGTAAGAAAAAGAAGAAATGCCGCATTACACATATTTTGCATAGTTGACAACCAAGATATGACATGAGACATGAGACATGAGTAAAAGTGAAAGTGAAATGGCAAACGTTGAACTGCAAGAGGCAAATACTGAATGCTGAGCGTTGAATGCTGAATGTTGAATGGTGGAGGTTGTGAAAATGGAATGAAATAAAATGGCATTGAATTCCATTGTATTTTGTCATCGTCATAATAATAATGTTGGTTGATCATAGCAAAAATATTCCGAGGAGTGGAGCTTGAGCGACTGCTGATGTGAGCTGAGTTGAGTGAACGAGAGACCAAGAGAGCGAAAAAGATAGTTTGTGTGTGAGGGAACGGAGAAGGAACAAAAGCATGGTATAAAACCGATTTTTTTCCTCTCTCTCTTTCTCTCTCTCTCTCTACTTCTTATGCTGACAAAAAGAGATAAGACGATTTGGAAATAAAAGGAATTTGAGTATATATAAGGAAATTAATGCGTTTTGTTCAACTCTCCTTTTTTTGTCTCTCTCTTTCTCTCTGCCTTTCTCCATGTTCTATTCTTCTCTCTTCTCTTGCTCAGTCACACACAGTCTTTTTTCCCCGTCGCTTGGGCTTCGGCTCGTGCTCGTATTCGCATTCGTATTCGTATTCGTCTCTCTTCCATCCCTCTCACTTTTCCTCGCTGTCTTTCTCTCTTCATTTCTCTCTCTTTTTTTTTGAGGTGAACGGAGCGGATTTGCGTGTTGACTGTTCACATTTGAAAAGAGAGATTATTTTTTTCTCTCTTGGTTCTTTACTTTTCCCCGAGAATTTTTTTTTGCCTGCTCCGTTTCTCATTCTTTTCTATTGCTCTGTGCGCTGTGCTCATCGCTCGACGCTCAACTCTCAACGTTCAACGTTCAACTCTAGGCGCTCGACATCACTGAATGTTACAGCTGAACTCTCCCGTATTTATTTCTTTATTCCTTCTAACTTTCTCTCCCTCTCTCTCTCTGTGTTTCTCCCACCCAAAGCCTGGAGATGAGAAGAGAAAAGAGGAGGAAGCGGAGATATTTGGATCCTTTTGAAATGTGTCTCATTTCAAGTTGGTTGCACAAAAGAAATAAAAAAAAGTATCTGTGTGGGATTTTCAAGTACATCTACATTGTACATTGTATATCTATATCTATATGAAATATAAAGTTAAATAAAATGCACATCTAGATTCTAGATTCTAGATGTAGCTGTCTGTTAACATTTTACCTAATGCCTAATGCCTACCAGCTTGATTTATGCATGTACAATGTACAATGTTCAATTGTATGTATACGCATTGTCTACGCACTGCTGTTGTCTCCTTTCCCAGCTTTACGCTGTCTCCCTGACTGGCTCTGCCTGTTTAGACTGTGACTGTGTTTTGAGATAGTAAAATTATGTTGACTTTTTGACATTGTGTCGTGAATGCATAATATAGGTTACATTAGCCCGAGGAAGAAACAAAAAAAAGAAGAGAAAGTTGAATATATTTTGTTGTATGCGTAATGCGTAACGCGTATTGGGTAATGTGTATTATGCGTTTCTTTGTCTTTATCTGTACTTCTGCATATCTGAGATAGACAGAAAACACGGGAATATTTAAGATGAACATGTTATGTAAGAAGTATCAAGTATCAAGTATGAAATTCAGGGAAGTAAGTATAATATCTAATACCTAATATTTGTAAGATACGGACTAGAACAAAAGAAAATATATCAGTATAAGTAAAAAGAAACTTACCGAACAGAATATTGACTATGAATGAAACACCGAGAAGGAAAATAAGAACGATGGCCAACGATTTATTGCAGGTGCAGCAGAACCTTTTGACTTTGTACATAAAATCATCTTCATCAGACTTGGAAATGGAACGACCATCACGTAACGACGACAGATTTACCGCATCCTTGTACAGTAAGCTGGAGAACATAATAAAACATACATAATAAAATATCATATTAAATTTAGACATGAAGCGCACTTGAAGAATGAAGTAGAATCAAATCCACCTGAATTTTTTTAAATTAGTACCAAGATTTTCTCATTCAGCGGTACAATAAAATTTATCATTTTCATTATTAATATCAAGCTCTCATAATTCCAATATAAATTGAATACTCTACATTCTACATTCTACATTGAGTTCTGGACATTCAAGTATGCAAAAGGCTTAAACGGAGGAATTTAAAAGGGAAAAAGTAGGTCAGACATTTTTTACATTTTTATTATTTATTTTTTTTTACATTGGATCGAATATGGGAATTAGAATTTGAAGTCGAATTCACATTTTTATGATGGCTTTCCTCTTTACTCTTTTCTCTTTACTCTTTAGATATCATGACAACTCAAAACTCAAAACGGGAGCAGCAATAGAAATGATGAGATTGTATGGACAAAAGATGAAAAAAAAACATACTTTTTTCCACTTTTCTTTCTTCAAAACCGATCTAGTTTAAATGTGCTCCTTCTTCTTTAATGTAAATCTGTAGCTTGGGATTTAGAGGAAGGAGAAGGAGAAAATGTGGATAATGGATAATGGGTGCTCTTTTTTCATGGTGATTCCGTTTAGTTGAGATAAACTTATTACATATTACATATTCTACTGATGGGTTGAATTATCTGTGCAAGCCAAAGGATTTGTTTGTATTCAAATAAAAATTTGTTCAACTCTTCCGTTTATCCGTTTATACATGAGATAATTCCAATGACTGTAAATTGCAGAGTAAAGGGTAAAGAGTAAAGAGTCTAAACGCTAGCGTCAGGAGTGCACTATAAAAAAAGAAGAAGGTAGGAGTATGGAGTAAAGTGGACAAAAGGAATGAAATAAAATAAAATGGGGATGGAGATGGAGATGGATATATATATACCTGATGAGTATACTATGTATACTATGCATTATGCATGGTCAACGAGATAGAATAAATTACTCTTTAAAATGAATGTCCGGATCAATTTACCATTTACAATTTACAGAGTACAGAGTACAGGGTACAGGGACAATGAGAAACATTTAAGAGCGTACACATACCTGCTAGATATTTTCTTTGTTGGACTGTTGCTCGGACTGGTTTTGTAGTCGGACGTTGAGTTTTTTGGAGTATCTGAAAGTCATAAAAAAACCAGATTTCACAACCACCATCAACCATCAACCAATGAACTCGATTACTATTACTTTCTTCCATTCTCTAATACATATTAATACTATTTACTATTACTATTACTACGACGACTTACTACTTACAACCTTTTCACATTCATTTTCTCTCAATGTTCTGTTCTCAGTTCTCAGTCTACCTTTATGGCCACTTGAAACATTTAAATTATTATTATATTATGAGAGGAGAGGAGACGGAGATGGAGATGGACATGGGGGACGGTAAAAAAATCAAATAAAAAAATCAAACCATGTCATCATACCAAAAAGTAACGTGAAACGTGAAACTATGTCCAAAATCATGAGCTTGGATTTGAGTGTGTTTTCAGTTTCAAATTGAAACTTCAGCTTGGATTTTCACCACGTGTAGTATAATATAATCATAAAAGTGTGCTCAACTTTGCATGCATGTTAAATGGAATCTAGAATCCAGAATCTAGAATCCAGATTCCAGAATCCAGAATATAATAAAATGTAGGATTGAGGATTGAGGAATAATAAAAAATAATAATACTCAAGTCATTTAATGTTCACAAATTTACAATTCTTGGAATATTATAAAACCACAAATTCACTATAAAAGTTATTCAGACTGTAAACTGTGGACTTTTGTATCTAGTATCTAGTGTCTAGTGATTAAAGGGAAAAGAGAGTAGAGTAATATTGATATACTATATACTGCATAATACACTAATAATGGGTGGTACATATGGTAATATATTGAAGACTGAAGAGAGGTTTTCAATTTGAATTTTGAAATTTGACTTGATTTATATCCGTATAAAAGCAATATAAATAATGGCCACATGTGCATCATGTGTGGCAGAGAAAATGCAAAGGAAAAGGAAAAGGAGGGCTGACTCTGAACTCTGAATGACTGAATGCCTGAATGCCTGAATGCCTGAATGAGGGAGGGAGTCAAGACTTCCGTTGGATATTCAATATTCAATTTGGAAAATGCTCCTGATTTAACCAAGGCAAAGAACCTAGAATTTTGAATGTAGAATCTACATGTGGACAGTACACTGTATGCTTTTCAAATTAATTCAAATAAGTATTTTAGGTAATATTCTTCATTCTAAATTCTCCATCTATCCAGCTGATAGATATCATTACGGATATGTGGTGTGATCTAATGTCTCATGTTTGGTGTCTGGTGTGAACTCTAAAGTCTAGAGTCTAAACTGTGAGCTGGGACCTTCTAAAATCTAAAATCCACAAAATATTATATACAGAATATTGAATATGCACATTGAATTTTGGAAATGATTTCATTTCCTTTATACTCGATTCAATATTCAATCCGATTTCATTCAATTTAATTTACAAGTTTTCCAGTAGGTTTCAAACTTTCTTGGTCCATCTTTCAAACTTGTAAATTTCCAAATTTCCCATTCCAAATTGAATAAATTTTATTTACGTGAATGAATGACTACCAGAAAACCAAAATCAAATCAAAATATGCATAAAATATATCATGTAATAATGTAATAATCATAATGAGGATATAAAAGATGACTGAGAAAGTGAGAGTGAAAAGGTGTTTTGTTGGCTGTGATTTTATTTTATATTTTCCATTTCATATTTTATTTTAGATTTTCATCCTATACAAGAAAAGTAATAGGAATAATAATGAATAATGAGGAATAAAGAATGAGGATGGGCTTACCTTGAGGGATATAAATTTTACCACCGCTGGTATGCATCACAAACTGATCGATTAGGTTATCATGGTTACCAACACCAGTATGATTGACCAGCTTTCCATTGGAATTGATATTTCGTTTCAGACTATTAAGCTTCCCCGACGCCGTCGAGAAATCCAGGTTTCCACCCATTAATAATCCACCTGTGTACATATATAAATTTTACATGTATTATGTACTATGTATTATAAAAATGCAAGAGAACCTGATAAAGCGGATAAATTCAGTTCACAAAAGTTTTGAGAAGGGATTTAAAAGGCATAATATTAAACATTAAAGATACAAAAACGTAGGGGATTAATGTTGATTGATTGACACGTACCATTTTGAAGAGGCAAGGCATTTTGATTTGAAATGGGGAGTTCTGAGTCGGTTAAAGTGGCATCCGAGGCATTGTCCGAAGTTGGACTATCACTTAAGCCATTTCGGCCCAGGTAGGGTTGTTGATACACAACGGAATCTATAATCATGGAGTTTTAATTGTATAAAAGTTAGTGTACAAAGAAAAAGCATGAAAATACTAAATACTTGATATCGAGTTTACTTAAATATTAAAAGAATAAGAAGAATATCAAGAATCAAGACAGAGTAAAAGAAGAAGAAGAAGACAAAGACGATGTTGTAGAATGTGTAGGAAAGGTGAGAATGGAAGAGAAAGAGTCTTCTCACCTTGAATAAGTGATTTACCGGGAGTTTGGTAGTGACCAGAGCTGGGAGAAGGTCGGGAGCGACTCCTCCTCAACGACTGGCTGTTGAGGTGAGGAGGGATATTCTGAACTTGTTGTGGAATCATTGGTAATACTCCGTGTCGGTGTGTGGGTGGTGAGTCGTCCTCTCCATCTCCATCCGACCCGCTTTTACGGTGTCTGTCCCGATAATTTAAAATGTCTTCACCAGAGCCTAGGTGGTAGCTGGGCCCAGCATACCCTCCCACTCCCGATCCTATTCAACAAACAAACAAACATGAAAAAAAAGAACAATAGTTAGTTATAGTTTTTTTTCATCCCGTTTACTTTTACTTTTTATTTCTTATTTCTATCTGTAATCTGTATTATTACTGTTATTATTAAATAAAAGATTAAAAATACTCTTCAAGTTCAGGGTTCAAATTCTATGATCAAATCAATGTATTTCCACCCTGAATTCCTTCAAATATTGTACAAATTAAATTTTGGATGCTCATGCTCAATGCTCATACTGGAAGGTTGCCTCTTGAAAACAAAAAACAAAAGACTGGCCATTGACCATCTCCCACTTTCCCCTACTTCCTCTTTCTACAAGGTTAAAAAAGTGCACAAATGGACAAAGTACAAAGTACAAGTGTACAGATGTAACGAACCAATACTCTTTATACAATTTTCTCTTCCTCTGTTTTCCAACTCCCAACTTCCACCGTCTAGATTAAGCTAATCAAATTGTTTCAAGAAAAGAAGAAGAAAAAGAAAACTTTTTTTTATCGATAACGAACCTCAAGTAATCCACAAAAAACTCTGTACTCTGTACTCCATATGAAAACGTGTACAACAAGTCTAACAATAGATTTCTCATATCAAATAGCAAATAGTACCCAATACACAACACTATAAAGAAATGCATAATGGGATTTTCCCCATTTTTGACAGTTTTTTTTTCTCCCCTCTTCACTCAAGTTACGCTTTCATTTCATTTCATTCATTTCCTTGCTTACTTTTTTTCTTTCCCCCGTCCTTCAAACTTCACCATAAAATGCAAGTGGATGTACGCTGTATTTGTAGTTTTAGTTTTACTTTTACTTTCGTATGTATTAGGTATTAGGCTTATCCTTAGTATTTTTGTTTTACAGGGATAAAAAGAAGAAAAGGAACTGTCGTTGTCATTGTCAAGACATGTACAAAAGAAATCTAGAGACTAGAAACGATTGTCAGAGTCAGTGGCGTGAAAGTGACAATTTTATTCATTCTATGCACAACATTTTTGTGTGTATATAGATAAAATTATTAAGTCATGAATGAAAAATTCCGATTTCCCACTTTGTTTTCTTTGTCAATTTATTATTCTTTTTATTTTGATGTGTCCCCTCCAAATTGTCAATTGTCAATTGTCAGTTTCAAGTGCTTTGTATTGTAAATTGTAAATCCTCAAATTGTATTGTATTTTGCGGCGTTCCTCTTAAATTACAAATACAATTCCCTAAACAACTTGAATTTCAAGTTTCAAGTCGTACTTGGATTTGGGATTGGGATTAGCATTAGTTTTAGTTGTGGCTCTGGATTTTGTCCCATCATCCTCAAAGTCTCAAAGAGGGATTATCATCATCAGTCATCAGTCAGTCAATGGAAATTGTAGGAACTTGTAATTTTAACAATCGACTGTATCGACTAGCTGCTGTATAGGTATTTGTTGTCATTATTATTATTATTATTATTGTTATTTTGTATACCGGTTTTGTATGTGGTTTTTTTCTAGATTTTAACAATTTTCGTATGGTTTTGGATTAAAAGTTGTATCCTTAAGCTCCAAAAGTTATACAATGCAGAAAAAACCTCCCAAAATGCATTCACCAGATGCACAATGTACAATGTACAATTTACAATTAAGGCTATTAGCGTAGACAAAATTGCTCTTGTACAGGTAAAACGTCTGTGAAATTGCAGTAGGTACAATGTAAAATGTACGTATGTGTACAATTCCAAATTCCAAATGTGCAGAAAAAATAAGAAGAAGGAAAAGAACACACGCAACTTTGTTTGTCAAAGATAATACCGACTGTCGACTGCTGAATTTCGAATCTCGAATGTGTATAATCTTCCCTCTGTTTTCATATTAGTATGCAACGCATGTCAATAAAGGATGGAATATCTTGTTTACAGCTTTAATATCCATTTGTATTTTGTAATATGTAAAATGTACAATACAGATATCGCATGAGTCAGATTTCAAATTCAAATTTCAACATTCCCACAATCTAATAGCATATGAAATATGAAATACAATAGAATGCAATGGGAAGGACAAAAGTCGTCAACAACTTGAACAAATTACACATATGGAAATTTGTACATTTCAAGTGTTGACGGCTCCAGCACACACGATGCAAAATACAAACTGACAAAATATCGTAGATACCAGAGACATTGACAATTACAACTACAACAACAACTGCAATTGGAATTGCAGTGTAATAGAAAACCAGACTCCAAAACCTAACCAAAACCAAAACCAGAATGAGAATGAGAATGAGAAAGTGTTGTCAAAACCCACAAAATGGTGAAATGTAAAATCACAGCATGTTTCGCACATAAATGTACAATCTACAATGTACAATTGACTGTCATGTATACATGTATCAATGTGTGAGACTCTTCCCTGCTCGGCTCTCCTGGATTTGTTTGTCTGTTGGTGTTTGTGTCTGTATGCATTTATCATGCATTTATGCAAGCAGATTAATTTAATATGAGTACACAATACACAAATGCTCGAGTCTTGAGTCTATTGCAGCTGTGATGAATACATGAGTGACTCCTTGTAAATTTGATATCACCACATGCACAATGTACATTGTACATACAAAAACGTTAAAGGACGCACAATGAACATGTGTGATGATTCCTGTGAATTTGAATGTGAACAGTGACGGATGCATTTCTTGTATTATTTACATGATGAAATTACTTGTCCGCAAATTCACCTTTGAATATTGAATTTGAATTTGAATGTAAAATGGAGAAATGGAGAAACATGGAAACATGGAAACGTAGAAATGTTCATGTTTATGTTGAGTCCGTGGGACTTTGGACTATGAACTATGGACTGTGACCACAGAAACCAAACCACAAATTCCGAATCAACGCTTCATATTCACTCAACACTCAGCACTCAACACTCAACACTCAACGCTGAACACTGAACAGCCTCGACAAAAGAGCAGATTTATGTATCTAAGCATTCACCATAATTTTCCAGGTTCTTAACGTGAATTTCTATATGGGAAATGGGAATATCATCACATGAAAGTTCAAATTCCTCTCCAAACTGAGGAAAAAAATAGCTGTTTATCTTTAAATTATAATATACCATACGGTTGAAAAATGAACAAGAGTGCACAAAATATTTAATATGGGTTTTGAACTAGACGTGGGGATTTATATGGTATAAAAAATGTAGAGGAATTTATAGTTGTTGGAATTAGGAGTAAAAGGGATGGATATGGACAAAGTTTGAGTCCTCAGAGTGCATTAAAATGGAATAATATTGAACCAGGTATCCGATTCCAATGGCTCACATAAAGTAGACCGTACAAGTAGATTGAAATGTGAGACGAGTTCAGCGTACAGAGTACAGAGTACAGAGCTATTTGATCTGGTGTATTATAATATATAATATAATATATCTTTGACACAGTATAGCACATAACACCGTTAACCGTTACTCGTTACCCGCTACCCCTTCCCGTATTTTATGGTACTCTTGTACATTGTACATGTAAAGTTTCAAACGAGTTTTAAAGGAAAAAGTACAAAACTTGTTTCTCCTTTTTTACCCATTTTCCATTTCCATGTTCCCTGTTCGCTGTTCCATTTCTGGTGCAAAAGTTGAGAAGGAAGAGCCAAACTTCAAACTTCAAACTACATATTCCATACTCCGTACTAAGGCTTCCCTCAAATAGTCTGGTTCAAATAGAATTTGAGTCAAACCGCTTTGATTTGAAACGATTTGAATACGTTTGAATGGTCAAATAAGGTATTTGAAACTATTTGAAAGTATTTGAACTTTCAAATACGATTATTTGACATGCGTCAAACTTCAAATACTTTTGACTCAA
>JABASP010001082.1:0-34757 GCA_019776565.1 Sminthurinus signatus | reverse complement strand
TGCATAATATTTTATGTATAATAATATGTATTTTGTATAATAATATTGTACTATTCAAGGGAAACATAAAATACCATGTATTTTCTGTTTTCCTTGAACAATCTGTATAAAAAAGAGAGAGGAAACTATTGGGCGGCGGAAGAAAAAGCACGTGCTTCTATTCAATCTGCACTACTCTGTCTCTATCTCTCTGTCTCTCTCTCTGGTCTACTCTCCACAGAAACGGTAAAAGCGTCTCATGTTTTCTCTTCTTAAAGCCCCCTTTCAGTTATTATGCATCTATTGTGAGTTGTGATGCACACTTTGCATGTACAATGCACAGTGCACAGTGCACAGTTTCTTCAGTTCCTTTCTTTTTCCCTTCTTCTTCTCCACACGACCAAAGGGATGCAAACACCTTTAACTATGAAATGTGCATTATCCACTCTCTTGTTCATGGAGACATTAGACACAAAAACTAACAAGGAACAAGTAACAAGTATACATGTATACTTTTTGACACAAGCTTTGCTCAATTCCTCGTGACAACATGTTGTTTACTACAAACTATAAAGAGGAGCAGTTGAAAAAAAAGGAAATGTTTATGGTGTACAATGTACGGGAGAGCGGGAGAAGAGTCAGAAGTGAGTAGTGACTAGTGAGTAGTCATTGAGTCGTTGAATATTCCGCAGAGTAGATACAAGATACACAAGTGTGTTTGGGTAAGAGTATTTATTTACCCTGTTTATGCTTAATGCTCACCATTACTTTGAGCTTAGAGAATACATTAGATTGTCGATGGGCTGACATTGTTAGTTGATGGGTTTCTACTTTTCTAGTCTTCTAGTGCTCAGAATTCACTGAGAGTTTAGAACTGGAACTGGCTTACTCATCCACACTTTTTCTTGAGGAATCTTCATACAAATCCAAACCCAACTCCAACTCTAAGCAACACAACAAGAGATGGATGTACAGATATCTATCTACATGAAGTGTGTGGAGTGTAAAGTGTACTGTGTATTCTGTCAGTATGCGTGGTTGCATAAAACTTCCATCCATCTTATCTCACACATGCACCGTACATTACACTTACACACACATTGAAAGTAAAGTAGTGAGAAAGTAAATCTATGTAGTCTTTATACATGAGACATTAGACATTAGACTTTTAGAGGAAGAAAAAGATAGAGCACACAGGAACAGGAACAGATGAAACTGAAAACGTATGGTGAGAATATACTGTAGATTGAATGTATCCATGTATGTTGGATAGATGTATAATGTAATAATGTATAATACATAGAGCATGGAGGCATCTTTGACTTGCTCAATATTTGATGGCTACATTTGGATAAAATGTGGCAAGAGGAAGGGAAAAGACAAGATGGAAATGAAACCGGTGTACAATGTACAATGTGGATATGGATGAGGATGAAGCTAAAGAAGAAGAAGAAAGAAGATGAAGATGAACCATCAGAAAACAACATGGGAATCTCATCCTATATATCTCTGCACTCTGCATCCTCAATCCTCAATCCAAATACATCTAGAATCCGGAATCCAGACAGTGTACCTTGTACCTCCTTGGCACTTGGGGAAGAAACATGTGCATCCACATCCACATACTACGTTCTACGTTCTATATAATATATTGTACATGTACAAAGTATACCTTGAATCCCCCAATCTTCCGCGGAGAGTAAGGAGAGAGTAACATGCATTACCATCAAAAAATCACTTCCATTCTCTGCCAAACACTTTTGTCCTTATGAATTAGTTGCCACACGTCACACACACACACACACACACACACATCCAACCAGTCCATTCCAACCAGCCAGCCAGCATATGCCACACCGTCTTATTCCTTTATACATCTTCCACTCTTTCCTATGTACATTTATATACTGCACACTACTAGATTCCAGAATCCAGATTCCAGTAATCTCAAGCCAGGTTTACTTGACGGAGATACATACAGAAAGTGCACAGAGTATAAGCCACAAAATAAATACTGAATTCTATCTCCATTCATTATAGAATGAGGGCTTTTTCTCTGTATCTCCTCCTTTTCGCTTTGGTCTCCGTTTCGTGTGTTCCTATGATGCTATTTTACTTATTTTACTTGTGCTAGCTCCTTCTCCAAAATAACAGAAAACATCACTTACATCACTCACTCACTCACACTCCTGATTTCCCTACTCCCAACTTTTAGTGTGCATTCTCATTTCTCATCAATTCACTTTCCAACTCCGACTATACGAATATAACTCTGTCTCCGTCTCCGTCTCTAGGATTTCACATTTTTAGAATTTCCAACTCCAACTCCAGCTCATTCAAAGACTAATTCAACAAGACTTGTCTAGTATCTATGTAGAGCAGCATATATCTACAATCTACATGTAGACGCATGCCTCCTTAAATTTGAATTTGAATTCCTTGCTATAAATTCCAACACACTGATGACTTCTTTCTCAAGAAGAATTACTAGAGAAAGCGATTAGGCAGAATGTAAAATTCAGTTTGGTGGTTCTTTCTCTTGTTCTTGTTGTTTTTATATTTGTTGTACCATATGGACCAGCACGCACCACGAACCACGGACTGCGGACTGTGAATAATTTTTTTCAATATGTTTATTTTTCTACAAAATTACTCAAGTGGGGAATCGAGGGTCTTCTTCCCTAAATTATGTTAGTAAAAGTAACTGCTGATATAATCCTCATTTCATCTGGAGCATGTACATTGTACAATGTACAATGTAAATATTTTACATTTATAAATAGATGCATGGATACCAAGATAAATATAAATAAAAGTAGAATAACAGCTGAAGGAAAAGAAGATGAATCAGAAAATAAAGTCCATGATATAAAAAACAGGAAGGTCTTAAGACTCTTGAGGCTACACTGAGGAAATGGAGGAGTATAGGACAAGTAGAAGTAGAACGGGAAGAGAGAGAGAGCTCGTCAGGATGAAATTAAGGAAGAGAGTCCAGAAACTCTCTCTTACATTCCTTGTCCATGTAGAACGTAGAATGTAGGATATAGAAAGGAGCTCCTTGTACTTTTATACTCCTTGAGTCATATCATATCTGTCAGACTTTGCGACAACAACAAATCCTCCAGACTCCAGACAAATGTTATGCTGTGTAATATTGTGTATTGTACTGTGTAATGTTGCGTTATGTCATGTCGTGTTATGGTATCTAATTCAGAAATGGAGCAGTCCTTGTTCATTTTCATGTCCATGTGAAATGAATAAATGTAAAGCTCTATCATGTATTCTTATATTATATACAGTATAAAGTATACAGTATTATAGTCCTGGCTCCTGATGATGCTCTTACAGTTGCTACTTGTCCACTTTCTAAATGCCTCTTGTATTGTGTACTGGACGAGTCATTTAAACCAATGGCCGACTCATCGTTGTCGTTGTCGTTCTCGTCCTCTGCTCCCTAATACACACAATGTACAATACACAATGTACATTTACACATTCTACGTTCTGCTCGGAACGGAAATTTCTAAGTGCGCTACCCCAAAACGACCATCATCAAGTGAAAGGAGCAGCACGAGTCATAACCAGCAGTTGTATATATATGTACAATGTACAGTGTACAGCATCAATTCAAAGTTGAGGGTTGAGAATCGCCAAAGAGAAGTACATAGAAATATAAAAGATTTGGGAAAGGAACTCTTTAAGTTCATCAGTGCCAAAGTCAGTTCCAGTTTCAGTGAGCCAGTCATTTCATTTCATATCTATAAAATAAATATTAAGTAAATACTATAATATTATGACTGCAGCAAAACAAGATGGAGATGACTGTCCCTTTAACCATCTTCTTTGTATTTATTTTGTATTGTACTCTCTACTTTGTAACAGAGGCCAGCATTGAACATTGACTTGACTTGACTTTAGCTCAGTCATTTTCTTGTACTAATTCACTAACCAGTAGCCAGTCGCCAGTACAAAGGACAAAGGACAAAGGACACAGTTATGTATTCAATTTATTTTTATTCTATTTAAAATAACCTGATAGATGTAGATAAGTACTTGTTGTGCGTAGCTTTTTTTTCAAAATGATCCTGTTTTTTTTTTACTTTTGTAGTTTGTAGTATCTAAATATTTTGTAGATAAATTTTCTATTTCTATTTCCCTATTTCTTCTTCTCTCTGTTAGAATTTTTCTTGGCATACTGTGCAAAAATGTAGAGTATAGAAGGATGTGGACTTTGATTACTTTACACAAGCATGTCAATACAGATACGAGTCTTCCCGTTTTTCTTATAGTTGAAAGCTCAAAGTAAAAAGTATTTCATTCTCCATTTAAAATTCAGAGTACATAGTATTATTATTATTATTATGTAGGGAATATCTGGAATCTTTTTTTAAATGTGTACAATAGGAAATGTACACACACACAATTTACAAACATGTAGAATGTAGATGGAGTGAGATGACAGACAAGAAGGAAGAAGGAAGAGAGCGGATTCCCGTGGAACGGAAGATAATAAACTGAATATCCTGAGTCCTAAGGAATCTGCATGAAAAAGTCAAAGTCAAAGTCCGGACTCCAGAATCCAGACTCCGGAGTTTACAAGTCTAGATGTGTGTAAAATCCACATCTAAGAATCTACTGTCGGGAAAAGTGGAGAAGCTCTAACTCTGAGTACTGTAGCACAGTAGGTTTTAGATGGGCTCCGGATGTTTTGTTTTCCTTGTGTGTTTTCCATGTTTGTTTGACAAACATTTCAAGTAGGCATACACATGCATGTAAAAATCTATGTGTATGTGTATGTAAAAAGTAAAGAGTAAAAAGGCACGTGTTTATATCTAATATCTATCTGAGCCTGTATTCTGTACTCCGAGTTGAAAGCTTCCTAAAGCGTTGTACAACAGACAAGATTTTCTCCTTCTTGTTTCTTTACTATAAACATACATTTTGAACAAAAATAATACTCGCAAGTCTCAAGTCTCGACATTGGACTCTCAACACTCAACACTCGGCACTCGGCAATCGACACTCGACTTTTTTTCATAGACAAACTGTGGTAAACATAAATATCTATGGTGAGGAAACATGAAAATGAAAATGAAGAGGAGCGTGAACGTGAAAATGAACTCAACTTGAGCTTTAGTTGACTCTTGTCAAAAGAGAGAAACAAACTTAATTTGGTTTTTTTTTGGTATTTCCCATTTTAACATTTTCCGTTCTTTTCCTCATAATAAAACAGAAAACAGAATACAGCAGCAGCTACAAGGAGATAAGTAGCAATAGAGTTAACAGATGAATAGGAGTTTTTTTATAGTAGCAGTATTTACATTTTACATTCAAAGTTTTCCCTCCATAGTGTGAATTTTTTTGACGGTGAAATAAAAACAACAAAGATAAAAATATAAACAACCCCAGGATCCAGGACCAGATGCGAAAAAAAGCACGACGAATTTTCATTTTCATACAACTAAATAAATAGTAAATAGTTTTGCATCCACTGTAAGATTCTGCACAATGTACAAAGTACATTGTACAATGTCAATTTTATGCCCTTGTAGACGTTTTTCTATGTACAAATATCTGTAGACAGCAAAGGGAAAATATGCAAACTTAAAACTGAAAATGGTTCAGTATAAACTATTGTTATAGATATTTTGGAGGACTCTGGACGAAAGACTACTTCACACAGGAAAATAGAAAAAGAAAAAGTCTCTACATAACATATAACTGCTCAAAAGACTGAATTGAATTGTTGTCAACTCACTAAAAGTTTTTCCCTTATCAAAGCACTGCTCCTCTTTTGTACATGTATAAAATACAGATATACTTTATACTTTCTACCTTTTACCGTTTACTGTAATAATATATTGTATATTGTTGCCCGTGCAAATCTACGCACTTTCTCCGTTTTCCATTGGCATTGCCGTGAAACAAAAGCCGAGTTATTTTTTTGCTCTTTCTCCGTTTCGATTGTCCTGTGTTTTTCATGGTTGGAAAGCTGAAAGTGAATAACTTTAAATGCTTTTCTCCAACACCAACACCAAACTCCAAGGCCAACACCAAGTTGGACAATAAACGAAGGAATCCGCGTGTGTAATATCCCGTTATATTGTACATGGAGAGTTAAAGTGAGTGAGAGGAAGCGGCAAGTTGCGTGAGTCCTCTGTTACTTATACCCATTTAACTACGGCATGAATCATAGAACTTGACTAGCACAACTTTGCATCTTTTATCCTATTTCTTGTAGAAAAGTATCCATCCATATATATACACAAGCATTATGTTCAATGTTCAGGCGTACACAAAAGTATTTCCTCGACTCTTTTAAATGTCTGTGAAAGAGAAGGAGACAGGAGGAGGAACATGCATGAGTTGTTCCCAGTCAACATCTAATCTAATGCTACCAGTCAGTGAAATATATTTTCTACTTTTTTCCACTATCCTTTTCCTCTTCTTCTTCTTATTCTCCTTCTTCTTATTCTTCCTCACTTACTCACTTATTGCTTCAAAAACTTTGAAGACAGAGTTGCTGGCTCTGTGTTCTGGGCTCTGAGCTTCGAGTTTCGAGTGAGTCCAACTGAACTGAACTGTACTGAGCTGAGCTGAGCAGAGTTTAGTTGAGCCGAGCTAAACTAAACTAAACTTAAACTATGAACATTTAACATTGAGCGTCGCTTCCCATTCCATCAGAATATAGAAATATAGAAAACAGAATATACTATTTTTTCAACTTGAACTTTATATCTACAAAAATATCCTAATGCAAACACAAATGAAAAAGTTGGAAAAGTACAATATACAATATGCACAACTCCGTTCTCCCTCTTCTCAATTCTCACGTATCTGCTTCTATTTCTGTTTCTGTTTCTTTTTCTGCATTTGTAATAAATATGTATGTTGTATGTGTGCATCAAATGCAGAAGGGCTAAATAATAACATGACAATTGTATGCTACACGTAACACATAACTTGTTTGTATAGTTTGTTGCTTGTAGTTTTTACTACAAACGAGGACCACGAGGACGAGGACAAGAAAGAGAATGAATGCCAAAAGGAGAGTGTGCGAGAAAACATTAACTTTTTTTCCTTTTGTTATTTTTTTGGGGGAAATGAACAAGTACGGGAGAAGAGAAGAGATGCATAAAGAATAAAGAGTAAAGAGACTGTGTACTGGAGAAAGGGAAAAGTCAATGGGAATGAATGAGAATGTGATTGCCAATCCTATACCTTCAAACTACAAGCTATATACACATATACATACGTGTATGCAAACACACAAAGTGTCCATGTTGATGCTGATGTTGGTGTCAAGTGTAAAAGTGGGAAACTGTAACTACATTCTACACGAGCTAACAAGCTCTAAACTCTGGATTCTAGATTCTGGATTCTGGATGCTGGCTCTTCTTTATTCTTCAAGTTCAACAAACAGGAAAGGGGAGCGATGGATGGTTGACTAGTGGATGGTGGATGTTGGATGTTGTATGGTGATGGAAAGATGGAAATGAGGATGGAAACATAGTCATGAAATATATGGAAATTGAAATGACTTGAAAAGTACACATAGTTAAAAGGACGTTAGACTTAAATGAGTCCTCACTCATTATATTATACCTACATTAAATCTCCCATTTTCCCATATTAGTCATCCAGTCATCCACATGGAAAAAATTAAAATAGAAAAATGAACAAAATCTCCTCTCCATCTTTACATATTCAAAATAAGTGAATGAAATAAAAAAAGTAGAAGAAAAAAAGTTCAACTCCCTCTTTAACAACTTTTTAAAGCTTTTTCTCCCTTTGCCTGGCTTAAAGTTTCCATGTACACAAAACACAAAACACAAAATATGTACATGTTCCTGTTTTTGTTTATTTATGTCCTTTGACTTGACTTTGAAGTTTCAAGTTTATTTAAAATTCAAATTGAGAGATTCCAAATCACGTAATAAAACATATCTTTTTTTCCTCATTGATGATGTTGTGCTTTGTATTTTGTACTTTGTGCATTGAACATTGAGAGGGCAGAAGAGGAGGAAAAGATGTAAAATGTAAAATCAAAGAAAATAAATTTCTTTATCGACTTTACAATAATAATGACATGTAAAAGGAGTGAGACAAGTTAAAGTCAAATTCAAATGCAAACTCAAAGCCAAAGTAAAATGTAAAACGAGTACAAATATACATATCTGTATTTGTACTTGTTTGTGGAAAGGAGAAGAGGACTCATCTGATGGGAGTTATTCCGTCTCTTCCTTGTTAAATGCGTTTTAGTTGTGTTTCTTGTGTAGTTAGCTCGTGTGAAATTTGTGTAGACGAGCCGTTAAAGGCAAATAAATGACGAGAGAGTGTCTGTGTGTGTGCAGTAATCAAGTGGATTTTTACAACAACAACGAACCAACGGTGAAGTCTCTCGTCTAGAATCTACCAAATCTATAGAATCCAGAGTTGAGAGTCGAGGAGTTGAGTTGAGAGGAGTCCTGTCATGATGATGCCATAAAGGAAATCCATAAAAGTTGAGAGAAACACACGATTAAAAATTCAAATGGAGGAATCCAATGGGTCATGCTAGACATTTGTTTGACTGTTTTTTGTTTTTCTTTTCTCCCCTTCTCTCTCCGATTTCCATCACTCTCCTACGATCTACAATCTACAATGCACTGTGTAATACTGTGTACATTACAAATTACAATATATAGATTTTTGGCTATTTTATATGTGATGTCTTTTGTCTTTTGGATTGGAGTTGTGTAGGAATTCAAATTCAAATTTGAATTCAAATGGCGCGACTGAAATTGTCAGAAGTCATCCAAGTCAAGACTAAGACAGGACCAACGAGAATTTCAACCGACTTGTGAAACTTGTGACTTTACACTTTGATTTTTTCAACTTGGTTCATCTTTTGAATTTCCCGATATGAAAATACATATTACTTATATTATGCAAAATGTAGAATGTAAAATTCAGGATGCGTGTGTTTTTTGAGTTTTGAGTTTTGAGCTTTGAATATCAGAATAAAATTTAAAGTTAATATGACACATCATTTTGATTTTTTTGGTCTGGTCTGGTCGTGTTGTCTCACTAGCTGTCTTTCTCGCCTTTTTTTGTTTTTTTGTTTTCTTGATTCTTGATCTTCCGTTTTGTTCTGGTGGTTTGCGAAGGTGGATGGAAAACTCGAGAATTCACATCCACATCCTCAATTCTCCAAAGAGAGTTTAGCAAGAAATATTTGAAGGAAGACAGAAGGAGCGACGAGCGACAGGCGAAGGAATAACGAAGAAGGAAGAAACAGCAGTCAAGAACTCTCATTCACTATAATATAATACATAATAACGCATTCTCCATTCTCCATACTCCATACTTGATTCCCTCAACTCCGCTCAACTCAACTCAACTCATCTTATCTTTCATTTCGTAGCCAGAACAAAAGAGGAGACCAAAATGATGCAAAGATGAAGCATAAAGGAAACCACAAGAGTAAAATATACAATGGAAACAAGGAGGATTTCCAATTCGGTTAAATATTAGCTTTATCCTCTCTCTCTCTCTCTCTCTCTTTCTTTCTTTCTTTCTGTGTCTTTCGACGGCAGACAGAAAAGGCAGAGTAGACGATGGAATGGAATGGAATGAAAGGAGTGAGCAACTACATTGTACAGTGTACATTGTACATTGTACATAAAATCCAAGTTGTTAAGTGTATACGTCGACTTGTATGAGTGTAAATGCCTATCTTTGTCCAATAGACACGATTCTACTGCTTCTACTGCTGTTTCGTCTTCGTCTTCTTCTTGTTCTTTTTGCCTCTTTTCCGTCTTTCCTCTTTGAGATGACAATATGTACTGTGTACGGTCTACAGTGTGTTCATCTCAAGTACAAGTAGAAACGTAGCTTTTATTTATTTATTATGCATTGCGTATTCTCACGTATATTGTATACTGTATACACAATGACTGTCCTGAGTCTCGCGTCTCCAGTCTCCAGTTTGAATACATACAAAGCTACAGATATTTTGTACATCTACATTTTTCGCATTGGATTCCGACACGGCAAAAGAAACAAGATAGATAAATATACATATGTATTTATTGTACCTCCCCGTCGATATACAGAGTACAGACTACAGACAGAAAAATACATAGTCATAGCCAGAGTAATAGTAGAGTTAGAGTCAGACTCAAAGTCAAAGTCACAATCTTTTCATGAGGCTGAGGAAGAGAAAAGGAGGAATCCACGTGTAGAAACTCCAGGGGATTTTACTAAAGAGAGCAACATTTTCGTCAAGTCAGCGGTACTCGGAGCAATAGCACAAAATACTCTATACTCTACACTTTACACAGTACAAAGTATAGAGTACAGTGGAACAAACCAACGGAGCAAAGGAAAAAAGAAAAAGAAACCAACAGAAACCTATGTGAAGAGGAAGAAGAAAAAGAAAAAGACGGTGACGACGAGAGTAAAACCAAACAAGAGGAATAGGATGACGACGTAAAAGACGAAGAAGCAAAAGTAAAGGGAAAGAAAGAGAGAGAGAGAAGTGAGAGACATTGGTAGAGTTTGCAAAATGCTACTTGCCACTTAATATTACACATAGGGATTGCCTCGAGTACAACTATCGACGCATACACTTATGTACGTGGAACATGGAACATGGAACATGGAAATAGAATGAAAATAGTAGAGAGGGAAAAGACGGAGAAGGAGAATGAGAAGCACACAGTTTTTTTGCCCTATATATCTGTCTCACTACTCACTACTTATTCCATAGCATGCGATTTGAAGACATTTCATTCCCTCGGCTTCTCCTCCAAATTCTTTTTTATAGCTTTCAGATGAGAGACTGCGACCATTTCAATTCACTTGCGATTCGCGATTGTGCGAAAACGAATGCCAACACATACACTTTTCCTCTCTCTTTCTCTCTCTCCTACAAACTCCTTCATTCCCTCTCTGTTTCTTTCTTTTCTTCTCTCGTCCCTTTCCACACTTTTTATATTGCACCAAGCACCAAGCATGAAACCTCATCATGTGAGCTTTAGTGAAAACATGGTGTCTTTTACTGTGAAAAGTCTTCTTCTTCTTCTTTTTCTTCCTCCTCTTCTTCTTTTCTCGTGGGTCTCTGCTCTCATATCTCTCTTACATCTTACATCATGTTTATGCATGATATAAAGAAAGAATAAATATGTAGTGAAATAGTTGGGGAAATAACACCATAACAGCATCAGAATCAGAATCCGAATCAACATCAACATCAACCTTATACATGCTTAGAAATTGAGATACGTACATGTACAATGTATAGTGTGTACAGTATACAAAATAAGTATCTTGAAAAAAGTTTGCGTTTTGAGTGCCCACAACAACAAAAAAAGCAACCGACCGACCGACAACCAAAACTAAAATAAAATACCTACATGTATATTACATTCTACACTGTATGTACAAGCAGGCAGTTCACTACTCAACTGCTCAACTACGGAGCGTGGAGCGTGGAGTTGGAGAAAATGCTTGTTCATCATCATGAATGACATTTTATAGCCCATATCCTCTCATGTCATATCATAATACAGAATACAGAATAAGAAGGATAATAATACAAATTTGAATACAAAAATAATACTCACATGTACTTCTTTTTTTTGAAAATAATCTCAAACTTTTACATTCAAGATTCTAGATTCTAGTCTGCCATTCTACTGTAAAATTTATAACATGCACAGTATACACTATACACTGCACATGTTTTCTACTTTCCGACTATTGCAAAACTCCAAAGGGAAGAGAGAGAACATGGTGCAGACAACATACATTATTCAAATTTCACCTTTATGTTTATTTGGTGGCTGCGTTGGCTTGGCTTGCTTTGGTTTGGTTTAGTTTGGTTTGGTTTGTCAGTGAAATCCAACCTCGTGCAACCTCAATGACAATATAATTCCAAATTTCAAATACCAAACCATACCAAACCAGTGAAATATGATAGGCAAAATTCAACACTTGAAGGCATAGATATATTTGTAGTCGTACTTGCATTCGTAATTCGTACTCTTATTTGTATTCGTATTCCTATTTCGTATGCAAATTTGCTGTAGATTCCACGTGAAAAAAAGTATTAAAAAAGGTCAAAAGTCAATTTTTCATCTTATTTTGTACTTTATTTCACAGATCCAACCACCATTTTCTATTTTCTGGGAGTAAACAGTAAACAGTAAAACATATTATATATTATCATACGGAAAAAACGAAGAAGATTTTTGAATCTAATTTGAACAAGAAAACTTATTTCTTTCCCTCCTGTTTACACTGTATTCGAATACATTCATAAATGTATGGTAGAAAGTAACTCAAGTTTACTGATAATAATAATAATAACAAGGTGACATAATTTTTAGTTCCAGTTTCCAGTTGCGAGGAGTTGCTATTTTGGATTTAATATGTTTATTATTTATTATTTTTACTCATATGTGCATACATTATACATTATACATGATTCCCCTCAAAAAATTTGCAAGTACTCGGGAGAATAAGCAGATAGAAAAGATGTAAGCCCTGTTATTTACTCTACATTGTACATTGTACGTCGTACATCATACATCATACACGCTCTTTCCCTGGTACATATTCATAAATTGTGCATAAATAAATATGAATGAGGAGAACCACATGAGGACACAATATTACAGACTACAGACTACAGACCGTATGCATAATTCATAATAATACATACCAAGCGTGTACTGCTACATAAAAAATCCATCCAACATCCACAAGACTGGGACGAATAAGGAACGACTAAAATGAGTTTGTCTACTGCAACAAATTTTATTACCCGTAGCCAAACGAGTGTCGATGGTTCTGCTTCTGAATTTGAATCTTGATTCTGGTTTCCTCGAGAAAAATACTCTGTACTCTCTTCAACCAAGTCCATAGTCCATGGTCCATGTTGACGCCTTATTAACACTTTTAAACCAACTGCTCATATAAAAATCATACTTAATTCCAGTGTCAGGAAAGAGTGGAAAGTGCAATAATTTATTCATGGACGATTCTAGATTCTAGATTCTAGAATACACTGTTACATTTACGACAGAATCCAGAGGACTTGGAATTTACAATAATAACTTGAAAATTTCCTAGCTGATTCTTGAGTTTATAAAACATGAAACCATTTGGAGATGAATGAATTTTAGAGTGTGAGGATTTTCAATGTTGTAGCTTGTAAAGTACAGACTCTAGACTGTAGACTGTAGATGTTGTAATAAAACATCAATACATTTAGCAAGCTTTATGTTTTATGGCTGAAGGGGGAGACTTACGACTTACACAATACACAATACACGTGTAACTTGTAATATATCTAAAAATCCCGACTCGAATTTCCAAAAGTCAATTGTTCAATTTCCTCAATCTTAATCTGGATCTTGACATTACAATTACCATGAGCTGCCTGCAGCCTATTGCCTACTGCCTCCTGCTTCAGCTCGGGTTTAATGCCCATTCATGATACTTTTATCCAAACAGCACTTTATACTTAATACTCTATTGTTGTAAGTCAATATAGTCAAAAATCCAACGAGGGTGAGTTGAATTAGCTAAAAATAAATACACAACGTATGTATATATATGTATTATCATATTTCATTCTCTCGTCTATTTTTACAGTTTATTACGGCTTTGTGCTAATTTGTGCTTTGTGCTGGAGAAATACATATACATATTTTATATCCTTTCCGCACAACGAGACTTACTATTGAGGTATTATATGTGTATTTAGATCATTACAATAATTTTGGCACTAAAAGTGGCAAAATTGTATGGCTGAATATTGAATGCTGAATGCTGAATAGACTAGGGAACTCTCGTGGCTTGCACTCGCTCTCCTATTTCTAATTTCCAACGACATGTAAATGTACATACTACATTTACGAGAATGTGACTGGGTTCAGAAAGTATATGTTTGTATGTGTGACCTCGACTGGTAGTAACTTGATGATTTATGCACTGGATTTTGTGCGTGAGTTTTATTTATATTGGAGAGGATATGATTCTTCTCTTGATTTCTTTTTGCTTTTTCTTTTCTCAGTTCAGTTCAGCCTACACTGCACATTCTCAATTCTACATTCTACATTATACACAAGGAATCAAAAACTGGTCGTGTGCTAATGCAGTTGAGAGTTGAGAGTGTGCGTGCATTCAATTGAGCTCTTTTGAGCATTCAGAACTGGGTACAGAAAAAGAAAAAATGTATGAAGACGACCTAAACAGAAATTTGAGTTTGGAGTGTGGAGTTTGAAGTTTTCATGTAGAATGTAGATGATCCAGTTTCTATTTTATTTATATAATATATTTGATATTCAAAAAATTTGCAAAGACATGCACAATGCACACAGTGGTTCCGAAAAACTGTATGATAAAATCAGTATTCACACTTTTGTTTAGTATTCTGAATGTGTGATGTGTGATATGTGATGTGTGTGCATGGGCTGGGATGATGAATTTGCAATTTATTCACTTGACTGTTCACTGTCAAAAGTTGCTGTTGTAAATTGCTGTTGATAGACCTTTGCAATTATTAATATCATTAAGTCCTATATTACATATTATTACATATCACAGTTCACAGTTCACAGTAGTAAGTTAATAATGTGTCATGTGAGAGAAGGTTGCACATACAAAGTTCTACGGTGTATGGAAGATTGCTAAAAATAATAATAATAATGGTAGTTGTAGTATAATAAAGTGTGAACATGTGCAATGTGCAGACATTATAAATGCTCTGTCGACAAATTATTGCGTATATACCATGTCATATCATATCATGTCATACCGTAGTTTGTGAAATGTATCTAGTATCTAGAAAGGTGAAATGTAATACGGAGCAGAGTCATAAGTCATAAGTCATCCAAAAAATAGTATAGAGTATAGATACACTACACATTACACATACTCTTTAATATTGATTAGTGATACACTTCCCTGATAATGCAAATGCACAGGGATTGTTGGATCGGGGATAAAAGTAGAACAGAGAGAATATACATTATCCATTTATGTATATAGTCTCAAAAGTTTCCAATACAATCTATTTTCAAAACGATTTTGCTCAACTCAACTCAACTCGACTCGACTAGACATTACCGTGAACTTTATAATCTTTATTTGAATCTCCTTTTCTTTCATGATTAGCCCGTAGTTTTTTCTCACATAAAATACATGTGTATTTGATATTTGATACTTCATGTGTGTAGGTTGCAGTACTCTATTGGATATATTGGATATTTGATTATGATGATGGTGATGATGATGAAACTCCTGTAGTAGTGGATATAAAAAGAGTTGAACACGATTTTCGTGTCAATTACATTTTATTGTTACATACTATTACAGGTTCGTTCCAAACAAAGTCCAAGTGCACCCACCAACACTAGCACAAACGCTAACACCAATAAGTGCCAAGAACAGTAATAATAATCATTGTAATGAGAATGTGATTTGGATAAATGTGCACACATAATGTACCTACCTCCATTTTTATTCAGCTCCATATCCTATTATGTATTATGGTTCCAAGACTTGTTTTATTAATAACACTCAAGTATATGTCTGTAATCTGTATTTTTCTCTCTGCTCTGAAACTCTGAAAACTCAACTGGCTGTTGGTTGGACGTTGGAATTTGGAAGTTGGAAGTTGGAGAAAAAAGAACTGTTGAGCATGTCATAAATTATGATGAGAAATTTTCATGTCAACGGTACACATGCACCCTTTGTGATACTCAATACACATTGTACATTACACATCTACTGTACTATAAAAATAATATTCATGTGCAACGTACATTAAGGTACAATTTACATGTATTCCATGTTATTTATTATTTATGCATTTATTTCCAGAAAAATGAAATTTTTCTTCACTTTTGTACACATTTAAAACACTTGTGAAAATTGGGATGGAGGAAATACATGGTGAGAATTTGGGAGAAAATGGGAGGAAAATCTATTCTTTTCATATACTGTAGTTTTTTGGGCTTTTACTGTATTATACGTTATACTTTAGATTTTAGATTTTATATTATAGTCACTGTATTCACAGTATTTTAAATCAAATAATATTATTAGTATCACTTTTTTGCATTTACTTTAGCATTCTGTAGCACTACCCTACGATATTCTTCTAGTTCCTGCTTTCTGCAGTTTCCATTTTACATATTGTGATTGTGAAAGTCGTGTGAAAAGATTTCATCAGTTTTTACGCCTGCGAATAATATAAACTTTATAAAGTACTTGCGAAACCTTGACTGAATACTTTTTCAATTCCAACTGAAGAATAAAGAATACGCGGAATATGATTGTGATTTGTGATTGTATGTTTTATGTATAGGAAAATAATGAGAAAAGTTTTTATGAAATTCAGTAGGAAACTCAGTATTTTATGTCATGTACGAATATAATACAATATAAAATGTTTTTATTATGAATTTATATGCATAAAAAGATGAAAATGCTGTTGTGTGTTATGTATTTCTAAAATAAGTCCATTTTGATTTTTGATGCATTTGATGAAGGTGTGATATAGATCTATGAATCTATGAAATGAAATGAAACTACAACTATAACTACAGTATAAATAATAAAGAAATTTGTACTTACATTGGATTGGTGGCATTCCAATAAATATCCGGTAGTCGGACGCAGGTTGACTCTTGTGGGAAGGATTCAAAAACAAAAAGAAGCAACAAAAGAAACAGAAAGGAACACGCCATGAGATTAGCCATGGACACCGACTCTTTCCAGAGACAGCGGACACTTGAAGAAAAAAATTATTTAATTATTTATTCCGGTGACGTCCGACAATTTGTTGGTCGGTCGTCAGCTCAGCTCAGCACTGTCTGTCCTCTGTCGTCCTTGGACAAAATAATAATAATAATGGAGAAAAAATAAAGAAATTCACCACAATCTCACTTGACGTTCATCACGTCATTTTTACTTTTACTTGTTGTATGTACTTGTGTATATCATTGTGAACTTGAAAAAAAAAATCTGTTTCCAATCTTAAAGTAAAAAAATATTTATATTAAATATCTGTGTACACTATAAAACTATATTGTATATATTGTATTCCAGTAAAATTGAAGCTTTTGGAGCTCTACTCTTTAGAGTATTTTTCACACACGGAAAACTGATTCACTGTAGAATGTCGTACAACTTACGGATTTTGACGTGTAATATATAAACTGTCAACTATCGACTTTGGACTTGTATTTGGATTATGTATGATGTATAATGTATCATATAATATGTCAACTATAATAAGAGGATAACTCAAAAGTATATTATTATATCATGGAGTATGTAGTAGACACTAGATACTAGACAGTTGACATAGGCACAATGAACAATGACGAGAACGGGAACAAGAATGAAGATCAACTATAGACTTGAACTCCGCTGGTTGTCAGTCGCCGGCAAGTACAAATAGAAGTACAATAAATTATTCCTACTAGCTTGTTGACACAATTGTTCGTAGAGAACATGACGCTCCTTTTCCTTGAGAAAATGATGATTATGATGTTCTTGTTCTTGTTGTTTGTCTTGCTGTTGTTGATAGTATTTTTCTATATCATTTATTTCCTGGGCTTGGTTTGGCAGCTTCCCTTTGATTCCTTGACTCAACTTGACTGATGAATTATTATTCTTGTACGGTCAGTCGGCTTATAGACCAGACCAGACTAGACCAGTCCAGTCCAATTCCTTCAGAAGAGGAGGAGGAGGAAAAATTGCACTCAAGTTGCTTTCCTAGTCTCGGGAATTTTCACTATACAATATATAATACCCAGATATGATGTGAGTATTATTGACCAACTTAGAGCTAAAAATGTTGTTCAATCTTCAATGTTCCAAGTTGGTTGTTGGTTGTTAGCGCTGATGTATTTTATACTTTCTATTTGATACTAGAAACTAGATATTTGGCAATTTTCAAGCGACTTCCAATTTCCTTCTCCTTTTTTTATCCCTTGTGCTTCTGGATCTTGAGGTTGAGTTCTGAGTGATTCTGAAGAGAAAAATTGTGCCGCACTTTTCGTCTTCTCAAAAGTATACTGTACAAAAGTACAACTCCAACTTCAACTAATATGATATCTACGACTCTTCGCTCTTCGCAGAAGGAGTAAACTCGATTCGGATTCGGATTCTCGTAATAATTGAGATGGAAAGTCTACTGGGCTTTCCGAATGTTCTTTGCTTCCCTTTTTTATACAAATTACAAATTACAAACCACAAACTTTGAATCAAGTAAAAATACACGGGAACCTCGTCTTACATTCCGTCACATTACAAAAGCAAAAACAAGAACAAGAAGAAGAACAATACGCGAGATGGGATTCTGTTGCACTAGACACTAGATTTTTTTTCTGTAGATTTGAATCGGAGTGGAAAACACGGAGTGATGTTAGTTTCCTTTTAAAGCTTCTGTATTATTCTAGATTCTAGAATCTAGATTCTATAGACTCTCATGTGTGTGACACATACACATACACATAGAAAAGGAGAGATCGTGGCAGTTGTCCTAATTGAGAATCTTAATGGGCTCAGTGGCAAATTGCTTTGAAAAAGTTTCAAGTTTGCTCAGCCAAAATAATGACTATGATGATGATTGATTAGCTCGTGGTTGATGATTGAAGTTTTTCCTCTTCTCTTGCTTTACTTGCTTCTTTCTTCCAAAGGGAAAAATAGTTTTTTGAGCTTTCAAAGATTTGAACAAAGTGTAACTAGAGCGAAAATTCACTCTCTCTTGTTCTAGCTGGTGCTGTTCCTGGAGAACAAGAACAAGTGGAGACTCACGTTGTAACTTGTAAGTTGAGAGGCGTTGGAGCAGGAGTGTAAAGTGTAAAAAGTATGGAAAAGAGAGAAACAAGAGGAACAAGATCTCTCACCTTCTCCGTCTCTATTATAATAGTTTTATAATGATAGTAATAATATCACTAATATTATTATTATTATTATCTTTTTCACTCGGTTCCTTATACATAGATCTGTGATCCGTGCCGATAATTCCTTTGGTGTGTCTATCTATCTGTCCTTTGTCGAGTTTCAAGTTAACTTGGACTTGGACCGACTGAAACTGAAACTGAAGCTGACTCTGAAAAGTGAAGTTTTCTCGTTTCTTCGTCTATATTTTTTGTCAAAAATTTCTCAACTTTTCTCCTCTTTTTCTTTTCTTCTTTTTGCCAAAATCTATCTATCTATCTTTCCAGCTGTACTTGAACTTTTGATTCGACTTTGACTTTAACTTTGGCTTCGGCTTTGGATGTGGCGTTGGCTGGCTTCAACTCACAACTCAGTTGAGTTGACAGTGTGAAACTTCTTTTTTCTTTTGTCTTATATCATATGACTTTGGCTTTCTTCACTTTTCTCCCATCTTCTTTGTCTCAAGTCTTGAGTGGAGAATTTCAGAGCTTGCAACTTTTTTCTCAATAAAGTCTGCAACAGTCCCGGGATTTTTTGTCTATTGTTCTCTTTTCCTCACTGATATAATATAATATTATACAATGTATATAATATATATAATATATTAAAAGTGGGCCGGAGTTGAACAATATGTTGGATGTTTGAATAAAAAAAATGGATTGAAGAATTGAGATATTGAGAGTAATAAGAGGCGGAGGATGGGAATCAAATACAAAATATGATGAAAGACAGCAAAAAAAATCTATATCAGCTGTTGTTTGGTTTGATTTGATTTGGCGTTGTCGGCGTTTGCCAATAAACAGGAACTCAAAGAGTAGGGCTGAGGTTGAGCACTGAATATGAATATGAATTTGATTTTTTTAGTGTATAAAAAACTGTTGAAAAGGGTAAGAAAAGTAGACAGTGGACCGTCTGAACAACAAGTTATGTTTGCTTTTGATCTTGAATGTTGAATGTTGAATCTTGATTCTTGTATTCTGTAGGAAGATAACAAGGTGTAATTATCAATATTATTTTTTATACTGTATATTATTATTATTATTCCTCCCCTCGATATTTGATAGTTGTTGATTGGGTCATTAGAGAGAGACGGACACAAAAAATGGCGAGGAGTTTTGTACACTCTTAAAAGAACACAAGGAACAAGGAATAAAAAAATATGAAGCACGGCACACTGTGCAAAAAAATTAAATCCAGTACAACAAATGAATACCGAGGAGTTGAAAACTAGTCAAAGGCTCAATGCTCAATTCTCAATTCTCAATCCTAATCACTTGCACTTGCACTGACACGTTGACTTTGATTTTGCACTTGTTGCGGATTAATAACAAACAAACAAATGAATGAATGAATGAATTAATGTAAAAAAACAAGAGGCACAGTTTTTGTGTATTGAGAATACAGAAAAAAATATGCTCTACATCAATCAATCACTTGTTAATCACAATCATTAAGGTTTGATTTGAATTTGAATTTTCCACTAATTAACCTCCGACGTCACGAAAAGGTAACCTAAGCGAAATATTCTAGCTCCAGGGAATATTGGATTTTTATTATGATTATTCTTTTGGTTGTAGAAAATGAATTCCTGTTATCTGCTCAATTGAGTATTGAGTGAGGCCTTCCAAGGAGACAAATTGACAGTATAATTGTCGATCATTGATCATTGACAAATGGTGCACAATCACTTTTCCTTTCTTCTATATAAGTTTGTTCTTAGATCAGTTATTATATTTATTGTTCAAGTTGAAGCTAAAAAGGAGGAGGATTTGATTTTTTGATTTTGTAAAGAGGGAGTTTCTTTCTTCAAAATAAAATTTGAAACTACTCGAGTCTCTAGTCTCGAGTAAATATGAGACAGAGTTTTGGTCTTATCTCCAGTGTCTTCCTTCCGCCTGGTCCTGAGTCCTGACTAAAGAGTGTCTTTGTGTGTAAATGAGTGTCTGAGGACGATAAATATATCTCTTTGAGTCTTTTTCCAGACCAGACCAAACCAGACTTGTATGTTCAGTCCTCTCTTCGTCTTGTATATATTGTATTGTACTGCACTACACTGAGTTTGTATGATGATGATGATGTTCAAATATTTTACTGCGTGACTGACTTGGAACGATCAACACTCTGACTGCTCCCAAAATAGTCTCATTATAAGCTACTGCTCTTCTTGGTTTCTTTTTCTTTTACTCTGATAGGCTGGTGCTGATTTTCCAGCTTTTCCTACACACAAAGCACACGCTGTATTACTTATTATGTATTATGTACAATGTACAAAGGCAGACTGTGAGATGGTTGAGGAGCAGCAGATGTCTACCGGCACAAACAACAACATCACCAACAACCGAATCCTAAAAACACGGAGAGTTTCTTACTATTTTTTTTGTCTTCGTCATTAACCGATTCGGATTTACAATGAGACAGGAGAATAGAAAGATAGAAAGAGATAGTGCGAGAGGACTCGAAGGTTTTTTTTATATTTGTCTCCTCTTATTTAGTCGTATCAACAGCGAACAGCGAATAGTGAACATGAACATGAGCATGAACATGAATTTCTTTTTCCTTGTGTCACATTACTTTACACCAAAACAATAATAATGTCTTTTCCCTCCTTTACTCCTTTTCCTCCTTTTTCCTGTTTTCTGTCTTCTGTCTTCTATCTTCTGTACTTGTTGACTGGAGAATGGAGAAGAGGGGAAAAAATAAAGATGATCCTGGATTTATTTATGACTGACACCTTCGTAATTGGAAGGAAAGACTTCGGTTTTAAAGTTTGGAATTTTGGAATTTTGGAACTTTGGAATTACGGATTTTATGAATTTCTCTGGCTTCACTTTTCCTCAGTTGTTACTTTTCTTTAAAATTCTAATTCCTTTCGATTTCTCACTTTGAAAAATAAGTGATGACACAATTGTATGAAATTATTTCACTTGTTAAATTCCGTCGTCCGTCTTCCACAAGAGTTATTCTCACTATAAACTTTGATCTATTTATTTTTGGCAAGCACAAAACTGAAACTACACAAACACAAACACAAATACAAAGAGGGCTGACGAGATCGATACAATTAGCAATTAGGAATAAAACTCTTAATAACTCTCTCTTTCTCTTTCGGTCTCAGATTATTGATTATATTATTTGATTAATTTAGGCACAAACATGTATACAGATCTATATAAATAATATGCTTTGTATACAAAAGTATTCTGTATTTTGTATATTCTATAGTGTATGATTCACAATCAGGAATTAATTAATTTCGTCAATCTTCATCGTTTATCTTTTCAAGAATAAACTGCACTGATTTCTGCACAACAGTGAAACAGTCAAACTATCTAGATAGAAATTACAATGACGATTTCAGTAGTCTAGTGTCACGAGGGATTCAATCCTTCTAACTACTTTACTTTGCTTCACTTTCCTTCTTTTTGTCTGGGCTCAACACTCAACGCTCAACACTGTCACTTGTTTAGAGCTGTTGACAAACAAATACGAATACGACTACAAACACCAACGTGGGCATCGGCATCGGCTTCGCTATCGACATCGAGATGAGCCTGAGGCGACGGAAATCATTCATTGCAGAGACAAGGCGATAGATAGACAGGCTGTTTGATGGGAAGAGACAGAGATATAGAGTTAGTCACACGGTTGAAACAAATCCAAAGTTCGGTTCTTTCTTTCACTTTAGTCAGTCACTCACAATCCTGTTGTCAACGTCAACGTGTGGGAGACACGGAGACAGAGTTTGTCAATAGAAAGCGAGAATCAATAATAATATCTGTGTCTGGGTCTCTCAACCTTCTTTCTCTCTCCCACTCACTCTCTCTTACTGTTGTTTATTTGAATGGCAACTTGAATGAGAGATTTCAGGATCAAAACTGTTTTATTGCTCCTGAAAAGTTGAGTGAAACACTGCTCAAAGTTATACACAACGTAATTGAAATCTAGAATCTAGATTGTGCAAATAAATTCCCTTTGGTGGAATATTAAAATGAAAATTCACTGTCACTCATGACAACACTGTACTGTACTTTGTAATATAAAATGAGAGCTGAATATTTGATTCAGATGTTGATTTGGATTTTAAGTGCGAGCAAGTTTAACACACAATGTGATACACAGAGGATAAAAGTTGTTGTATTATAATCAGGACTGTGATTATAATATCAAATGTAATGTAATGTTATGATGCTGCATCAGCTGCACTATCTGTATAAACTATAAACTGTACACACTGCACTGGAAAAACAGGTATTGCACACTCACACATGTAACATGTACACAATAACAACAAAATAACAACATGAATGCACGTGAGTTTGTTGATACTGTTTACTGTTTGCTGTTTATGGTGAAGCTGGTCCTGTTGTGATGCAATTCCAGTCTTTAGTACAAAATAATATTCACGTTTTTGTTGTTTTTGTTGCTGTTGTATTTAATATCAAAAAGTTTACAACTATCAATAATAACTTTTTCGGTTATTTGAATTCACGTTTATTCAACTTTATTGTCTTGCGGTTTTTACTCTTACCCCAAATCCCAAATACTGGATACTGAATGAATGAATGAATGCCAATGTAAATGTAAATGTAGATATTTTGTTATTTTGGTGATAAAAGTAGGAAAAGTATCCACACGTTTTAGAAACCAATGTGTAGTGTGTAATGTTTCTGTTTCTGTTTTTTGGGTTTAGGGTTTCACCGAAAGGAATAAAAGAGAACGGGATGGATAATGGATAAGAGACGGAACGACACAGACACACACGGCATTCAGGAGTTGGACATGGAATGGGAACCCGACGTTTGAGTTTGGTTGCACCAAACCCTCCCCAAACATTTCCCCTCTCCACTCTCTACGCTCTACTCTAACTCTACTTGGAGCTCTTCGCGCAAGCGTTGATGCACACAGTATACGAGTATATCCGTGTATAAATATATCAGTATCCCAGACCAGACCAGAGCATAGAGCATAACGTGTAACGTGTCTGCATTCAGAACTCAGAACTCTAAACCGGAGCCTCATTCATGTATGTTGTATCCACTATGCACTATGCACGTTCCTGCTTTGATGTGTGTGGAGTGTGGAGTGTGTAGTGTGTGTGCTTTCTATACTATTACAAAAGTAAGTCTTTTCAGCTGCTCTCATCTCTCGCTCACTCTTTTCCTCTTTCTCTTTCCGAACTGCTACCAAACTGTAATGTGTTGAGAAGGAACAGAATAGAGTTTGGAACCAGTACAGTGTAGTGTAGTCTAGTATAGTATAGTATAGAATGGCATGTTAGTGGAAACCAGAACCAGAACCAGTACCAGAATGTATAGAAGAAACCCACAAAAAATGAAATGGAGTACATGCACATCAATGCATGTCATGTATGTTGTATGTTGTATGTTGAATGTGCATAGTCAACCATCTCGGATCTCCAATCTACAATCTACATTTTGTATCCTACATTCTACATCCTACATGTATATCCTATATCATCATCATGTCCTTTATCCTGGATGTAGGGAAACTCAGATATACAGAGAGCACAAGTCTCAAGTTCATACATGCATAAGTATTAGTAAGGAGCAAAAATACAACATAGACGTAGAATCTCTACTCTACAATTTTGCCTGTGTCTCGAGTCTCGAGACTCTACTCTTTTTACTTTTTACTCTACATATTTCTGTACTTGTACTTTGTACATTGTAGATATGTACATGGGTACGTGCGACAGATGCAGATGCTACGAATTGTACGTGTAAAAATATATTATAGATTATACATAGTACGTAGTACATGTCTGTGTGATGTGTGATGTATGCATGATGATGTACATCAAATAGTCATAGTCATAATCATAGAATGGGACTTTTGTTGGGAATTGAAAGTACAATAACTCCAGTTCTTATACCACATACTTTTTGTTCTCCAGATAAAAATCACTATATTTCTATGTAATTTTTACCCGATTCTGTGTTCAGTATTCAATTAATACTGACATATTTATTATTTATGTAAATCAACAAACAAAAATTAGTTACTCTGATTCCAGTGTTACGTCTAGTTTCTAGTTTCTAGTCTGATACAGAAAAATCACAAGTTATAACTAAAAAAACATAAGGTAAAAGTTGGCAGCTATACGTAGGAAAACGGGGCAGAAAACTCTTTCAATTTCAATTGAAATTAAATCTTCTCAGCACTTCTTCCGGTTCTCGTTGCAGTTCTAAAGAAATACAATACAATACTCAATACTTCATACTCATGTACTCATATGTTTGGAGCAACAGCTTTGATCAGATCCCCACTTTACACTGTACATAAACATACCCACATACGTAATACATACACGTATAAGGTTATGACCACAAAATTATGTATGGTTTTTTTGTTAAGAGAATACACACGAATACTTTAATAAAGGAATCGAATGTTGACGCCGCCGATGCCACAAACATGTAATATATATCTGTAATAAGTAATAATGTAGCGTGTATAAAATATAAAATATCCATGTACATTGTATGAGCCTCTGTTTCTCCTCCCCTCTCCTCGGTACTCATTCCTTTCCTTTTGGGGAGAAAAAATTAACAAGTTGTGCACACCGCGTGTAAATACTATGTATGTACAAAATTGGAAAGAAAAGTTATATTATGATACACAACAATGAGCTTGTTTTAAGGATATGCTTAGATGTAAAATGTACAACGTACAACGTACAGTGTGCATTGTGTACAGTGTACACAGTAGTTTATTTTGGGATGATGGAGGAAGGAAACTGAAAATTGGACACAGGATTTTCCACAAATCCTTAACGATCAATTTTGATTGATGTCTTTCGTCGCTCGTCATTTTATTACTTGGCCCAGTGAAAAGTCACAAAAAGGGTTAGATTCAAGAGTGAGGAGTGCTATTAACCGAAACCGAAACCGAAACCGATTCGACATTAATGTACAAGTCATTTTAAAGGGTGCTGCATTTGGTATTATTCTTCATGTTTTATCTAAAGGTAAAATAAAAGAACTCAAATTACAAGCTTTTTACTTTTTATTTCCTTATTTATTAAAATAAAACAATAGAAAGTATAGAGTGAGAGAGCGTTAGGAAGAAACTAAAATACAAGACAAGGTACAAAAAAGGAAATGAAAAACTGTCTAAACATCCGAATCCGAAAAATGAAAACCTTCTTCAACTTTCATCAAGAATTCAATTCAACAAAACATTTTCTTTGTATCACTACAGCTATTCAATTATCTTTAACCTACAACAACCATCATTTAAAATTCATAGTACTACATTTTATGTGTTGTGTGTACAAGATTGATAATTCAAGTTCAATACAAAGGATACAAAAGATATACACAAAAGTAACTACTAAAGAGTTCAACTTGAAGTCATTTTTCCTGAAGGAGACTCCAGTTTCATTTGTATATTTTTTTAATACATTTATTTGATGATGATGAACTACTGACTTTATAATAATAATAATAATAATCTGAAGCAAAGGAATTACGAATTACGAATGAGAGGAAGTCTATAAAGATAAATTATTGTTCTCATGATGTCAATGGTTGAATTGGATTACAAGTACTCAAGTGCATTGTAAATTGTGTAGTATTACCATGTAATATTTTATCGATTTGGATTTTGGATGGTGAGAAAAATTAATGAAGGTACGAGGTACGAGGAACAAGGAATTACATGTTGCATACACCATACATACATTATACAGACATTATACACACATATTGGTATGCCATGTGTAGATAGTATAAATTGAATACAATATTGTATTTTATATCATCATCCCTTTATTATTATTATTATTATTATTATTATCGAAAGTATGCTCATTGCTGAATGTGATAGAAAGTAATTCAGGGTTTAGTAAAAGGGAACAAATGTCATGTCAGTATGTATCAGAGTATCAGAGTTCAGAGTATGTGTGAAAGGAACGTGCATTTAGTATTTTGTATTTATACGACATACATATTACGATATTACGTAAGCCGTGAATATTTATCCTCTCCATGAGAATGCCTAACACTCCGCAGGTTACATACATAATACATAAGTTGCATAGTAAAATAATACAAAAGAACATGAACCCAAACACAACTGTAAAAAACCTCTATAACAAAAGTTGAATTGATTATTAACAGTTCAAGTGTGATGTTCCAGCGAGAAGGAGAAGAAGAGAGAGAGAGACATGCACATTGTACATTGTACATCCTATCAAATGTAACATGGAAAATACATGGATGTGCTTCAGATGCATAAAAGTATCAAGTATATATTACGTACACACTACACACATAAGTAAAACAGTCTAGATACTGGATACTGGATACATGGATTGTGGATTGTAGATGCGTTTCATACAGCTGCATCTTTCTATCTCTCTCTCTCTCTCTCTCTTTACTTCTATCATGAAACAGTTCAGACTTCAGACTTAATAATAATAACAATCATACATATAAACTCACTTAGTTTACTTGTAATTTAAACTGAAAAAGTGTACTCTTTTTTTCCTTGCTCTCAACATAACATAATATCAAATAATATAGTAAAATACACACTTACAAATACTAAATACATATACATACATGTTATGTACATGTCATGTCCTGTTGTACACAAGAACTTGAATAAACTCTCCCAATTTATATTATGTTGGTTGTTGGTTTGGATTTTGTATTGTGTCATGTTATTTTATATGATTATACTGGCATAATGGAATGGTAATCGTAAAAATATAAAGAAGAAGAAATAGATTTGGAGGATGAGAAATCCCAAGGAGTTATTAGAAAACTCCCTGCTGTGAACTAATAGTATATTTTTCAAGCCGTTTTAATAATTTACACACACTTTCATTCTATCACATATCACATCACATCACTTGAGTTGGATTCATTTCGGATTGCTACAAACTACGGAGTATGGAGTATTGAGTAAGAAGTACAGAAGATAAGAAAACGAAAACGAAAAATCCAATCTACTTTAGTCACCAGCAATGCATATATTATTATCCATGTACCATGTGTATATGTAACATTACGTAAATATTACTATACTTGTTCAGTACAAGTTTAAGTCTCCTCATTTTACGCACTATGTGTAGGATGTAACATGTAATCAACAGTCTAATGCAATCAAGCTTCCATGATACTCGAAAATTATATCTTGTTTTGATGAGTATGAAGTGTGGAGTATGGAGTAAGAAGTAGAAAGAATGTTTTTTTTTTAAAAAAACGAATGAAAGAAAAGAAAACAAATACGTAAAGAAACAGTCTCTGATTTTCAAGCTTTCAAGTTATTTTTAAAGTTGTCAATTTTATCAGTTAGAGGTTGAAGATTCAAGATACACGTGGTATGTAGCTCCATATTTTTAATGGAATTGTGAATTTCGTAGTTATAACTCGTATAATATATATTCATGGTTGATTTCCAGGAAAACTTGGCTTTTTTGATGAGACTAACATGTTGACAGAGTTTGTTATTTCAGTAAAAGTATCAAATGCATCAAATTTTGAAAAATATTACAAGTAGTACATAGCAAAAAGTATAAGCCATTCGCTTTACGCCATGTTTAGTCATTTTAGATACTTTAGATACATTCTACTACCATTTTACATAAAACTGGGAATTTCAGTGACCCATTATAAAAGTTACAACAAGCTAACAACATGAAAGTGTTCTAAAAAAGGGAAGTAAAAGCTAAATAGATAAAACTAAATGCCTTGACACTACAGTTCCGACTATTTTGTGGTCGGAAAGAGGTCAAGAGAGTCAATAAGACGGTTATTGCACATTAAACGTGTTTCTCTCCGCCGCAACAAATTTTAGACATGTACATAATACAAAATACATATTGTACATAGCTCATAGTACATACATGTGCATATATTGTATATTGTATAGGTAATGTCTGCTCTATGTGAATCGAATAAGGTTCCTCCATTCCTCGAGATAAACAGTGTACAAAGTACAGAGTAATAGAAAGTACACCTAGGTACGTGGTGAACACAGAATACATAATACATAGGTATTAGTGTAGACGAGGCTGGTGTAATGATGGAACATTACGTGGTATGATTCTTCTTCTTCTGCGCTGCGGATTTTCGGGACAGAGTACAGAATTTTGTAAAACGAAGGAGCTTTTCTCATTCTGACCGTAGTCTGCTGCTTTAACGATAAGTGGTGAACATAAAGTCGCAGGGTGCAAAAAAATTTCAGTGTACAATATACAACACACAGTGTTCACAGTGTACTAGATACTTATTACGTTTTAGAGCTGAATATGACCAAAAGATCCATATCAGTTTCCCTTTCCCTCTCATTTTTCTTTTCACTTCTTCTATATCTTTCTTTCGTTCTTTGCCAATTGTCAGTCTAGTCTGGGATCTCTCATTGTCAGTGAATAGGTCATTCAAGTGGTAAAAACATGGTAGTAAAAGGTATGTAATGGCTCTTATACCTTGTAAATTCTATTCTACACTTTCTGCATCTACGATCTATTGTATGGTTCTATGTTCTACGCTGTGTGTACTCTATATATATGCTGCATGTATTCTTCTCAGTTCTACAGTCTAGCCTTTAGCACGTTACATCATTTAATTTCCCATTACACATTACGTAAAAGTTAAAAGTGCATTTGACGTTATCACTTTACACTTTACAGTTTATGCATCTCACACAACCCTCAACCCAATCCACAGACACACAGGGAAAAGTTAAACACCAGTAAATTTTATAATACCATAGTCCATAGTCATTATCATAATAATAATCATAATTATTATCAACAAGGTTTGATTGACTTTATTACACACATGAGAACATGTTTGTTTACAATTACTGTACACATGTTAGGATTCAAGTTTAACATTTTGAATTCTGGACAGTCCAAGATGCATGACATGAGATTATCATAGTTGTGAGTTAAGCGTTAAAAGAGTTGAGACTTGAGAGTAAAGGGTAATGAGTAAGGGACGGTTGGGCAAATTATAATTAATTAATAATAGTGTGTGTAATTTTCAAAGTCATCTTTATTAATTTAGTATTTTCTCTGCATCTGTCAATGTATTGCCCTTTATTTCCTTAAAAATGCGTACACAAATGTTACACAAGTATAATATAACTCGGCATTTATTGTTCACTTTTATTAGTTTATTGCTCTGTTGTTTTATTATGTATGACTTTTACGACGCTTACCCCAGACCCTAGACACTAGATACTAGACACACCTTATGTACTGTAGAAAAATAAGTGTACAATGTAAAATGCAAAATGTTTTCCTGTACATGCTACATTGTACATTTTAAATATATGAACCAGAAATACATGTTTGTCAGTTTTGATTCAAAACTTTTGAGCAAGGAACAAGGTTCCAGTATTATGTCATTCATTAAATACTTGAATAATTTTGACATGCAAAGAAAACTCGATTATTTGTTATGCTGATTTTATGAAATATGGCATATTAAATTATCATAATAATTATTATGAATAAATAGTACAGATGATTTTACATGGCAAAAGTAGTAAAATTTATTCGAGTATTTTATTATTGATCCATCTTTAATATTTAAAAAGATGAGCAACAACAAAGTTTCATCTTGTATTTACGATATTTTTTCTTGAGTGTCTGTAGGATTTGAAAGCTTTTTTATACTAGATTTGTGCATGAACAAAATTTTATATTACATCATTGTATATTTTGTCCACGTACACTGTTGACTGTACACTGTACACACTTATGCAGAAAATGAGTGAAAGAGGATTTTATTGCCTCTTTGAAAATCAGCAAGTCGATAAAAGGCTGCAAAAACTTTAACTTTAAAGTCTCACAGTGTAAAGTTCTGCAGATTTGATTCGAATTGAATGACATGAATTTTGTTGTGATTATCGCTATCGTATCTGCACAAATAACTTGTTTAATTTGATATTTGATAGCATATTATATTATGTACATGGCTGAGAATTTTTGAAGGGTGAAGCTAGTAGTACTTTTACATATTATGTAGTGCAGGGTGCAGAGTGCACAAGTTTCTGGACTCTGAACTTTGATTTGCTTTTTTATTCTTTTTTATTGCTTTGATAGTTCACACTTTGTACATTGTGAATTGTGAATTGTGAATCATGAAATATTCCTACTGTCATGTTTTTATTCATGATGATTTTGGAATTAGGAATGGGGAATTGGAAACTCGACTCAACCGCAGTTTTTGCAACAACTCTGTAAGGGTCCATTTCACACAAGTAATTTGTATCTTTATTCTGTGTACAGTGCACATATTCTTGAATCTTCTTGAATCTTGAGTATCAAGAGAAATAGAGACAGAGAGAGAGAAATGCATTACGTTTTTTTACACATTAGTATTTTTTTCTTCAAAGAGTATTACACACATGTATTATGTATTATGTACAATAGAAACTATAAACACGCGGCTGTAAGTTGTAAGTTTCTTCATACTTCATGCTTCATACTACTTACGATATTGATAACAACTATAGGGTAAAAAAAACTAGTGTACATAGTAATACATATGCAAGACAAGTAAGTGGGTTTTAAGAATTGAGAATTGAGAAGTTGGAGGAAATACAAGTTTTGCACTTGCCTGCTTTTACTTATACGTACTTTAATCAGATTGCTGCTATTAGCTTTAGCTATTACCCCTGTAAGTCAATTATTCTATTGGTTCCCATTTTATTGGGTTTACACTTTTATGCAGTGAAAATGAAATGTGTGAAAACTCTTGTTTGCTTGTGTGCTCCTCTTCCATTTTATTACTTGTTACTTGTACAACAACAACAAGTTGAGAAAACGTGAAAAAACAATACTTGTACATTAGAAAAAAATCAAACCCCTTAATTAAATGGCAATTGGCAATATTACATGCCATACTCGTTCACACATGTACACAGTGCACAGTAGAATCTACAATATACAGTTTTTGTCCTCAGTCCTCAGTCTGATGTAAGATTGCAATGTAAAATCTTCAACTAGAAATTCCTTCCCCAAAATCATTAGACAAATGAAATAATTTAAAAGTACAAAATGTACATCTAGAATCTAGATTCTACATTTAGTGCAAAACGATGAATGATATTTATACTTTGTACACAGTTGTTTGTACAATTTTGTTATAATAATGGGATACCATTTCAAAAAATCTAAAACTCGTGTCATCGATATGTTTTGCTGAGCAATTCTACATTCTACACAGAGCCTTGTATACTTGTATATTGGATTCCTTTGCTGTATACATACATTCAGGGACAGTTTAGTAAATGAAGGCAATAAAAAAGAGAAGAAAGTGTAAAACAAAAAGGCAAACAAAACATTGGAATGTAGATATTGGATACATCCAGAATACAGTAGACAAGGAAAAGATTCAAAAGAAACTCAATTTGTATGTAGAGTCTGGAACTATTGTTGGAAAAGACAGAACATGCGTAACAAGGCTAATAAAAGTAAGTAATTAGTTGATTATGAACAAGTTTATTTTTACTTTATTTCCAATTGTACTTTTATACTTACACAGAAATAGAATTGCATATGTTTGTAGCTTGTAGCTTGTCGTGTACTAATTGTGTTTACTTTAAGTAAAACCTCGGAATTTTTACATGTAAATCCTTAACTACTAGTACTTGAATGCTTAAATACTTTGAGCCCTGAAAATGAGTCACATGTTCAGTATTTAGTCTATTCGTGTGTTCTTATTGAGAATTTATTGTCACGCTGTAAAGAATGTAGCACACGTGTAATTGAGCATTGAGCCTATAGGATAATTTCTACTAGCAGAATTAATGACAGGGGTTTAGAAAATCAAAACAATGGCAATGGTGAAAAATGAAGCTCTGGAATCTGGAATTCTCGATTCTTTCTTGATTCTTGATTCTCGAAGAGTGTTGCAAACTGCTTTTGAAAAATAAATAAATAAAGTGATTACGATTCTTCTAAAAAATCTCAATTTTCGACAGTACTTATAACTTAAACGGTCTATTGTCTAAAACACGTAAAAAGTCAAAACTGAGAAGACCTGAAACACAGAACACATCTTTCGCATTATTCTTTTATCTTGTATATTTTCATTTTACACAAGACATAAAGATGGTATGAACTTGCATTGATTATACGCATCCATAGAAAAGAGAGAGGAATTAAGGAACTAAAGCTTTTTGAAATTTCAATCAGTTTGTCATTTTTCTATGATCAGCCATCAAAAATTGAGATTCGACAGCTGAAGACAAAAATACTAGTGAAATGAGATGAAGGTTCAAGAGTAGAGATACATATGTACCAACATTATAAATGTGCATTCTTGAATTTATGGCAGAAAAGAGGAAAGAGGCTGAGAATGATATGAGCCATTTGTACTTGTTTCTTTCCTCTTTTTATTCCGGGCTTCTTCTTTATTTATTCATGCATTCCTTCATCCTCCAAACTTGAGGCTTGAATTTAGAATTTTAGATTGAAGTCGGGAAGTGCATCTATGCACCACCAAGAATATTTATACAGCATCCTTTCATTTAGATTTACATTATACATGTATCTACAATTTGACATTTGAATCGAAAAAAAAGAGCATGAATCTTTGATTCACGTCTGGAGTGTAGAGTATAGAGGCTTAGAATATATAGGTTCTATAATGGCAAAAAACGCGAATTGTACTTGTATGTAATGGGTAATGGATACCATGTGTCATGTACTCACTGCACTTAAAAGCAAAATCCCATAATTTGAATTTTAAAAGTAAAAAGCTATTCCAAAATTCATACGGGTATTCATATCGGATAAGAAAATTTATCCATAAGGCTATACGAAAGCAAGTTTTTCTATTCATCGCCCTTCATATTTTTTTGTACATTTTGTATTTTGTATCAGCACTCTCTCACCAGTCAACATCCCTTTTGCCTCCTTGTCTCCTCTTTGTTCTCTGACAAACGCTAGTTTTTTTCCCTTTTCATATTTTTTTTCTATTCTCATTCAATATTCAATATTTTCCAATTGACATATTGGCTTGATGCCTTGAGATTGGAGATTGGAGATCTAAAATCCGAGATATAAAATGTACAATTTGTACACATGGATTTTTGGTAGCTTCGATATTCCACATTTCGTATAACTTGAAAATTTTGTTATGCTAATTGGAAGTTGGTGCATTTTGTTGTGATTGAAAATAAAATACAACATTGTCACACGATATAACAAAAAATAACTTTTATAAATATGAAGTATAAAATAGATTAGCCGTACACCGTACAATATGGTCAACCTGAAACATTTTACGATTACATTTTACTATATCTATAATCTCGGGAAATTCCCGCCACTTCAAAGGGATGTGTATCGTGTCTTGTGTATACATATAAAAATACACGTAAATCTAAAGTGCAATGTGTAAAATTCTTTTCTTCAAGTGTACATTCTGTATTCCGTATTCCCTATGCATCAAAAATCTAAAAAATACCTCCACGGCTCGTTCCAGGTTCCAGTCGGATGAGGAAGAAGGGAGAAGCATTCAACATCAAAATCAAAAGCCCAAGCCATATACTTATGTACGTGCGTTGTGTAAGTTATTTTATATTATATTATATTTCATGTGTGATGTGGGTATTGTATTGGGAATTGTGAATGAGGAAGAAACGACAGGAGTGGAAAAATATCAATGATTTCCTGATGGAAACTTTAACTTTTCAATAGCGATATTATTGACTCTTAAAAGCAATGGAGGAAGCTCATTCATCCTCAGTCAGTTTTTTTTCTTTCTTCTCTTTCAAAAAATCCACAGTTCACACACACACACACACACATACACATGCATAAGCTTTTTCTATGCTTTCCC